>JWHW01051020.1:239330-260557 GCA_000931545.1 Papilio glaucus | reverse complement strand
GGAATGTTTCACGGAGGAGGGAATGGGTAGGAATAGGACGTATCCTTTCACCTGTTTATACCCTCCTCTGTCCATTAAAGGTAAGCAATGCATCTGCAACTCATAGCTTGTTACAGATGCCTATGGGCATCGGTCACCTAATATGGTGAACTGCTTGCTCGTTTGTCACCTTGTTCTATAAAAAGTGAGTATATAAATATTACTACGAACAATTAAAGTTGCAATTAAACTTGAAAAATTATTACGCTTGAAACATTTTTGAAAAGTTAAGCGGAGATGCGGAGTAGAAGAAGCAAAGCTCGTTACGAAGATAAATTCGTGATCTCTGCATACGCCTCTGGGTCACGGGCGTGCACGTTTATTTATCAAGACAAAGAAACCAAAGAAAATTTGTGCCAGGTCTATAAAACAGGACGAAAACTACTACCTTGAATCGCACAGATCGGACATTCAATCGGATCGATGTGGCGGATCAGGATTGATTGGGATGGGGAGGCCTTTGAGTTTTGTAATTCTTTAGGTCTTTGTTTTGTTGCGGATCACATCATTTGCGATAATAATAATTAGGAATTATTCTGATAAAAAAAAAATGAAAATCTCAATATAGATCTATAATATCAATTTTGTCTATACATTTCCATTACGCACATCAACGCCCACGCGCCGCTATCGCCTGTATTGAGAGTCTCAGATTAGATCGCAGGCGATATGTTAAGCGTGTCACAAGTCATATGCAGATATTCAGTTCTTAGCGGTCGGCGTGAGTGATAAGCTGCGAGCGATTTATATTTGGGCTCTTAAAGTTTTGAGTATTTCATTCATGTCAGTGATCACAGATTAACGTTCATATAAAAAGGACTCCTAAGGGACTTATCCTAAGTGAACGACAAATGCGGTAATGCGACGTGACGCGAAAATATCAAATAGTCGTATGTATTTGTAGTCTACTTTCTCGTTATAATCAGTCGCGCGTTATGCAATGATCGCAACATGTCGCATAGTATCACGTCGCGGCGCGTCTTATTCGGTCGGTTATCTAGTGGTAAGTGGGGATTTATAATATTTATAAAGTGTGCATTTCAATAATCGGACGAAATGAGCGCGATGTAAGGAGTGCAGTGATCAGAAACTTGTTATACCAACTCTAACGCGTTCAAATTTTATTTTATTTCAAAGGAAAAAGTTTAAGTATAACGTAATAAAATAATCTGACAATTTCAACAAGCCGTAGTAACAAAAATCGTAAATAAAGACTGTAGAGGATCACAACACAACACACACAACGTATTTACACGCGATTAGTACAAGAGATGGCATAACGAACGAACGAAATATCAAGAAAAAAATTCTTGATATTTCGTTCCTTAATAAAGTAGATCCGTCAACAAAATAGTGGTTGTTTAATGATTTCGCTATTGGAAATTCGTCGTTTTACTATAACAGTGCTGAGCTATTACGACACTGTTAAAATAGAAGACTAGTAAATGCGAACGTTGTTAGGTCAATTTCATGAAATTACAAATTTCAATTTGGTATATTGATATATTAAGCAATTAATTTATTAAAAATCGCTTCCGCTCATGTCTGGAACCCGTATTGCAACTCACGTGAAGATTGAATGTAAATTGTCGTACGGTGAGAATGTAAAACTTGAAGCACGTAAGTTTTTGTGAGTGACACTTGAATAAGTATCTTGTATTTTGATTTTGTGTTGTTATCACCAGATGGCAGTGTTGTCATGAAAAATCTATTGACACAGTCACTGAAATAATGCGCCTGTAACCAGATGACAGATTACCATTTGGCTCGGTCCTGGCACACTCTACATTAATACATATATGCACGACGGCTATGCGTACTTTTAATATTGCCTTTCATTACCTATAAATTGAATTAAGTTCATACAGGACCTGCTTACACGACACTCACTTCTATACGTATAATAAATACATGGAAGATATTTGAGAAAAACTATTATTAGAGGCCTTTATAAACGCAACAGAATCCAAAACAATGATTATTAGAATTTTTCTCTGTTTGTCTGTATGTCTGGTGTCTGTTTGTCTGTGCGTTTGTTACTGCTAATCTCAGAAACGGCTTAACCGATTTGGGTGCGATTTTCACTTATGTATTATAGTTAGCTTCACTTAACATTTAGTGTTTGTTTTATCTCAATCGCTTTATAAATAAAAAAGTTATATCAATTTAACTGTGCTAAGACCATACTATGTCGACCCCATATACGCGGGAAAAGGGCAGGGAGATGATGATGGGTTACGGTAATATCATTTGCAAGGCGAGTGAAACCGCCGGGCACAGCTAGTTTGCAATAATATTACCCTACTTAGAGCTAATTAAGTTGACAGTGAAAAAGTTCGGCGAATTAAAAAAAATAAGGCAACTCCCTTTTACCAAACTATAACTTTATCTTTTTTTATCCTTTCAACATGATAGAACTAAAGACAAAAATAATTTTAGTAACAACTTCGCCATTTCCTATTATCAAAATATTAATGTAATATTTGAACGTGTTAATATAATGTAGTGATGTGATTCAATTGGTTTGCATTATTTGCCTCGCCGCTGTGTACTGACTTCGTATAACTTCCGAAGCTATTAACATATCAATATGAGTTCTCTTACTTTCTGTGGTATAAACAAAAGCGGAAGCGTTTTTTAATATAAAATAGTTCTTCTACTTCACCCCTGTTTTCTGTGAGGTCGTGGTATTTCACCGGTCGAGCCGGCCCATTCGTGCAACAGATGTTGTTGTTGCGGGCTCTACAACTGTCTGAATCATCCTTTTCATCCACCCATTTTATTTCTATATCCACAGAGCTTGGTAAATTAAATAAAAGGACATAATCGCTAATCTGTCGTAGCATGTACCACAAGCTGGAGAGATCTGCATTTGATGTTCGAAACGTATTTAACATACGCAGGTCCGGACTCAAACTTCGCATTCCAATATTAACGCGGTTCACTCGTTAAAAGCTGATTTAATGTCAAGGAGTTAACATTATTCGTTAGTGGTTAGGGGTGACACAAGATCTGGGTACTTTTTGAGCTTACAATAATAACTTAATAGAAAATTATATGATACATAGAAGTCATATTGTAGGTAAACGGAGATGTTATTAAACCAAATGTTTAATCTATACTATAATTCATCTTACTAATATTATAAATGCGAATGTTTGGATGGATGTTTGTTACTCTTTCACGCCACAACGACTGAACGGATCTGGATGAAGTTTGGCACAGTGATAGATTATAGTCTGGAATAGTACATACGCTAGTTTTTATCCCGGAAAAATGAACGGTTCCCGTGGGATATTTTTTTTGTTTTTACAGGTGGATATCTACGTATATAAAAGGCGATGCTCCCTATAGATTCCGAAACGGCTACCCGAGGCCGGGGCGATATATTTAATTACTTTAATAGACTATCTATATTTCTATACTAAGAAAGTTCGAAGGCACTACGCTAGCCGTTACGAAGCGAAGTTGCGTTCACTTTACCCGGACATCTGCAACGAACATTTGAGATGAACTCCACATATGCAGTTCCTAACTTCAAGTTTACACGAATATTAATTTTAGCAAAGCGGAACTGCTCTAAGACTCCTTGAATAAATCTGGGTGGAAATTAGTTTTGGTTTCTTGTTGGATAACTTTGTCATCATTATATGTGATTGGTTTTCACATACGACATAACTGTGAGGGGATAAAGTAATGCTGATGTGATTTTCGTAAACAAAGTTTTTTACGTTAAAATTCATAAATTCCGATATATTTGAAAACCAGTTTTTCTTACCTTGTAACATTACCCATTCATACACAATTTCACTTCACTTTATCTCACGATTTCCACAGAATCACAAAATTTCCGATGAAAGTATAAAAAGTGTAATGGCCGCCATGTATGGTAAATGACGTTTGTTTGTTTACAACAATTATATCTTGCAATGGAACAACGCGTTATGATATTTTGCTTGGTTGATAGGAAGGTAATGTTTTACGCCGTATGTATGTATGTATAATTGAACGGAAATACATACATACGTGTGTCCGATCCATTATTATATATAGCCTTGACAGATTTTGAAGACTGTCGCTGCGTATTCTTCCCCGAAGTATTAGGCTACAGTCGGTTTACAGGTTTAAAATTAACTATTGCTTGTCCGTTCACACGAAAATAAGAACATGGCTTACTTGAACTATGGAAATCTCTCAGGTTGAAATCTCAAACATTAAGCCAAGCGAATTACTGGGACACAGTTCTTTAAATTACAGTATTTTTGCCAAAATCAATACATAACGATCGCCATAGTTATTGAATTTTTGTTGTTGTCAACGAGACAACCCTAAGAAAATATCAATATTTATTTTTATAGTAACACTAGCAGTTGCCTGCGGCTTCGCACGCACTCCTTTGTTATTTTCCACATAATAAATAAACACAGTAACTATATATTATTATTTTTTAAAAATCTAAACCATCCTCGAATCCCCTTGAACTCAAACAAAAAATTTCATCAAAATCGGTCCAGCCGTCTAGGAGCAGTTCAGTGACATACACACGCACACAAGAAATATATATATACAGATATTTACTTTTATGTTACGTTTCTGTGTCTGTTTGTTCAAAATAATTAAACCTATATTTATTTGAATAGACCAAAATTACTTTGCTTTTTCGATTTATGTGCCTTTTCTTTGATTTCAATATTACTGAAATATTTTGTCGTTTGCTGTCACTTATCAATGTTCGCAGAAGCCAAAAGATTTATGGCTTGAGTTTCAGACAAGGGGAAGGGATGGGATGGGATCTGCGGCAACTGTCAGACGCTGAAAATTCCAGAATAATATTTGTGGTAACCCTAAGATCATCTGTTGTGTTCGACTTACCGCTGTCAAATGATAGAAAAATAAAACTATTTTCATTTAACATATATTTTTTAATCCAATTTATGCTGATTACACATCATGAGCCTTATGTACGTAATATAAAGTCACATTTGGAATTATCAAACGATTTACAACCTTATCTTTTTAGCGAGTGGGGTTATTTTACAATGAATGTGGGTGAAAAATATTTTTTTATATACGAAAAATTCGGGCATCATCTATATGACAATACTTGTATTATTGGTGGTTGTGTTTCTTTTTATATTTCAATATGATTAAATAAATATATGTTTAAGTAGTTTTTAATGTTGGGCTATTTATAAGGTTTTTTTTTTCTGTATAAAAAATAAATAACTGACCTACACAAATATACTTAAAGCTTATTATCCATCGAACTAAACGTGACATGGTTACACCACCACACAATTCATTCCGTTTGTTGCAACTTATTGTGTTGTTATATCTACCTAAATGTGAGTATGTATAGTCATGTGACTTTTTAGCCTTCATTAATGTCATATTCATAATTCATTAAGCGGTTAATGTTTAGCACCGCTAGATGGCGGTTACTAACGTGAGACTGTCTTTCGTACTTAAAGGCACAACGGCGTGGCGTCCAACCTATTGACCTGGCTCAACAAACTATGTCTGTATCAAACAGTATTATACCCTGTTTCAGAACAAGTTTAGATTGTTGTAAACAAACAAACGTCATTTACCATACATGGTGTTCATTACAGTTTTTATACTTTCATCGGAAATGTTGTAATTTTGTGGAAATCGTGAGGAAAAGTGAAGTGAAATTGTAATATGAGAAAAAGTTGTTTTTCGAAAATATTGAGTTTACAAATTTTAACGTACTTTACCTTTGATTGCGAAAATCACATCTTCCTGTGAATTATCGATATCTACTTATGTAATTATTTTTTATTACTTATATATAATTATAATTTCATATTAACATATAGATGATACCCGTTGTTATATTTAAAAAGTAAAACATTTATTATAAGTAAATAATTTCCGAACGTATAACCTAGCAACACTAACAAAATTATCGATTTTTATCGAACAAAATCGATTAAATGATATTTAATTATAATTCACGATTTATCATCCAAACGTTTAACATTGAGTCATAAATTTAGTTTTTTTTTTAATTTATTTTAAGACATATTGACATTACGTTTTGAACCTTCGATTATTTAGCACTTACCACTAAAATGACAAGCTCTCGATTTTGGTAAAACACACAAAATCAGATATTCAACATTTACAACTAGCAAATAATAACTAAATATTTTATTAAAATAACTAACCTCTTAGCAATGAACAAGGAAGTTTATTAAATAGTATTAATACCCTAACACTTACATTAAAAACTGCCAGTCATGTTTAAGTCAAGAAAAAAGGGAGACCGTTTTTGGAATACATAATTTGGAGTAGACCGCATTCCTAATAGATGTTATGGGTTATGTTTAAGCTGGCGAAACGAATTGGCATTTCTTTCTTGAAGACAACCATAGTGATAAAAAATTGTCTATTGTTTTTTAATTTTCTACATTTTTTTGTAACCTCAATACAGTGACTAACCAATTAAGTTTAAAAAATATTGTGGTAGAAACGATCGGTCCCTCTTTTCTTTGTCCATTCACCTAATATTATTCTTATACTTTAGAAATCATAGCATTCAAAATGGACAAATAATCCGGGACTAGGTACTTAACCTTAGTCAGCTTTCTTTTGTTTTACTCGAGTTTAAATTTAGGCATTTGTAATTGCATTGCCATCTGTCAAAGTATATTGGAATGTCTCTTGAAGCTATAATCTGTGTTAGATTTTGACAGAAGACAGACAGAAGTTAAATTATAAACAGTTGAGTCAATTTCAAATCAAGAAGGTTTTATTAATTAATAATCGTTTAGAAGTTTCACGAAGATAATTTTTGAGCTTATAATCTAAAAATGTTCAATCCATTCACTTTAAGTCTAACATTTTTTTTTGGCAAATACATTAAGTGATATTTTAATCTCAAAATGGCGTAAAAGTATAAGGCACGGTTTAAATACTTCACTAAATTTTTTTGCTTATTTTACAAGGACGTTTAACATGGCTACGATGTTACTACCTACATTGGTATTTATGCAAATAATCGTTAAATAATATTAACCAACTAATTTGGCACGATAGCGTATGAAAAGAAAAATATCGATTTCCATTTAATTGATATGTACTCAATAATTGAATATCCGATTTGACAAAAAAGGAAATAATAAAAAAGGAAGAAAATAAAACAAAAAATGTTAATTATTAATTTTTTTATTCAAATTTGATTGATTGTAACAGTAAATATGATCCATCTGTAAATATAAAGTCGTATTTCATCATTGGATGGATTCCTTTTAATTTCAAAAAGAATAAAGAAATTAATTTGTTAGAATTTCCACGCTGCGAGTCGGTCAGTCTGTTTTCATTTATTTCTATTTCTGTTACATATAAAAAATGACGAAAGATAAAAATAAAAATTAAAAATAAATTTGCTTAAGAGTAAAAATAAAATTAATAAAACTTTGGTATTCATATTAAAACCGATTAAATTTTGGAGTAGAAAAGCTATTAATTTGTTAGAAAAATTACAATTATCATAATTTATTTACAATGAATTTAAGCGGGGAGATAAATTATATTTAGTTAATTAAAAAAAATCTTATCATTTATTGTCAGTTCGCGATTTGAGTATTATTTTCGTTCACATTTATTTACAGTATAGCGGAAATCATTTGAAACAATTATCAGGATTCAAATATAAAGGTTACCTTATTAACAAAGGGTTAAACCCATTCAACTGTCAAACCTTAGCTGATATTGTTAAAAAAAACAATCATTCATATTTTATCGCGTCGCAATTGTTTGACGAAGTTTCTTGCAGCAAAATACCAATCAGTGACGTGAATTGACAGATCGAAATATCATAAACAAACTCAATTCGACAACATAAAAATTGTTAAAACTTTATGGTTTGATTGCCATTACAATAATATTGTCGAAAACGACAAACAAGTTGACAATGTCAGATATTTTATACGTCAAAACTTGATTGTCAAAAATGACACGTAGGTGACGTATAGAATATTTTTTTTAAGATTCGAAAAGTGACAGCTTCGATCTCGCAATAAAGTTAACAAGATCAACAGATAACGTAGTATTTTGACCTTTTTGTCTGTTTTAATTAATTTAATTTCTATTTACATTTTTTAATAAATTTTTGTCGTAAATTTTTAATGACAAATAATAAAAATACAACAATTGACGCTTTCACATTATTTTTATATAAAAATGATTATTCCATAAGCAAGGTTTGCACACTGAACAAAGTTTCAAAATATATTGTTATTTTCAATAACAATAGACGCGATTCAACGCCTTACGAACAATCCTCAAAACTGGGGGCGAAAATTTAAAATTTTCCCATAAATTTTTTATGTAAAAGACATTACATCCGTAACAATTAGTGACACTTAAAAAAATCTTAATTAAAGAAAGAGATCCGTCGCGGGAATCGATAAATTGAAACAATTTGTTAATCGGTATACTCTTAACAATAATTTGAATACAAGTAAACAACCGTTAATGTCTTGGACGTTGTCTATAGCAATGCACCATCGATATCATAATATCGATTTCACTCACACAGTTCCGATACTTCGCTTTCGATTCGTCGTATCACATTCAATGAAATTTTTAAATCTATCTAAAACATTTTAACTAGTTCACATATTTACACTTCACAATCACCACTTAACATCTTGTCTATGGTTCTTAGACGACGTGCGTCTCACTTCTCTTGTTGTAGGTCTCGTCTATGGTGACGTTCTGCTTCTTCTCTTTCCGTATGGTGCCGTACTGCGGCACGTCGAGGTTCTGCACGGTGAGGATCTGGCTGGAGCTCTGCGGCGTGCTAGAAGACACTGGGCTGCTGTACTGGTTGTATTTGTGCCGCGAAGGGTCCTTTAGGATCGACTGGGGCTGCTTTATCGTCGGAGTCTGCGACATTTGGGAGTGCTGCAACAAAACAAATTAAAATGTTATTGGAATAACTATAAACTTAATTACCAAGATAACCATAAAGTGTATAATTATGTACGTAAGAAATAAATAGAAGATAAGGCAAACATAGCTGATTTTCATTTGGCACCATATCTCACTCGCTACTTCTACATCCCATATACATACATGCCCGTTTGTTATGGGGTGACCTTTCTCCAGGATGTCACCAATCTGGGCGATGGAAGTTCATCTCGGTAGACTTTAACGAACAATGTACTCATTTTTATAACAATGTTCAAACGAAGAGTGTTATAAGAAAAATTGAGTATCTGACAAAATGAAACCAGCTAAATAAAGAGATACAAAGATCCCTGTAATTGCAAAGGTTGTAATACTAAGCCAACAAGTTAGAAGACTTCATTAAATACACATGGGTTTAATTTTCATATGACTATGAAGGAGATAATGATGAAAGCATCATCACAAAGATTTATCTTTTGCCTTCAACCGATGCTTTCTTGCAACGTTTACCAGTTCATCAGTACATCGTGGGACACTCACCTGATTGCAATTCCCCTGGTGAAGCACGGTGACGTCAGGCGGCGGCACCGCCATCTTCTCCAGTCTCTGGCGTCTTAATGTGCCGCCGGCCGACTGTCTGTCCAAGCCTGTGATAGAAAAGTGACTATCTATTAATACTCTAAAAGATACAGGTACGAGTTCTGAAAAAGAATCTTTACAGTTGGCTACTGGTTTAAAGACTTATCCATATCCATTCCCCATCCTCTTCTTCTTCTCGTATTTTGCTGATCTACTCATAAGAATTGTTTACTACGCCAGGGCTGGTAACGAAACCATAACTGTCCTGATTGCTGCGGATGTCGACGGGTTGCAGTTGTCAAACTCTGGTCTTCGTCTTTCCATTATTTTCTAAAAGAAAAGAATGGGAAGGAAAAGAGAACTTGATGGATACGAAATGCAATTCCCCTGGTGAAGCACGTTTCACGAAACATTATTTAGTCTGTTTATCCCCTCCTCTGTAAATTAAAGGCAGGCAACCCGTCTGCAACTTATTACCTTGGTTCAGAAGCCTATGTGTAGTAGCCTCTTAATATTAAGTGAACAGTTAAAAAACCGTTAAAACCTGGGAAAAAGAGACTTTCTTTTCCCCATCCATTCCGTTCCCGTCCAATCCTCTTCACCTTTCCATCCATTCAGGCCTCTGGCACCTAACTCATCAGACGAAACGCAGAATACTTTTACTTCATGTCTGTCTTCTGCGAAGTCGTGAATATTCACCGGTTGTGCCTCCCCATTTGTGCAACAGATGTTTTTGCAGGCTATATCACTGTTAAATTTATTGTTAGATTATGCTTATTGCACCAACATACCATCTAACCCGTAGCTAAGCGGTGGACTGGTCATATGGGAAGGCGAGCCCTGCACCGCGCCGTTCATGAGGTGGGACTTGGGCAATGGCTGCGCGCCGTACTGCTGCGGAGGCGTCGGCGTTCTGCCGGACTGCTATAAGATAATCATTGCATTGAACATTGTCAACTAATAATTTTATTATGTTGATTATTACATAAGAAACTGCTATGTGGCCAATGAGCACTGCACAAAGGCTCAAGGTTGCAAAAGCAAGGGGTAATATTCGGAATTTCCCTGTCAGGTCCAATGAGCAATGATGCAATTTGCATATAACTGAAATTGTCCGAAGAATTGCTAGATTTAGATGGCAATAGGCCAGATATATTTCTATTAGACGGTATGCAATGATATTGTAATTCAAAAAGTAGCAGATATGCCTTAAGCGGTCGAAAAGTGAAGACTCGAAAGCGTCCCAATTAGAACACCTTTTCTTTAGATTACGTCATGTGTTTACATTTACGCTTCACTGATAAACACTAGTTGTCCTCTTTCTTATTACTTTTAATTACGCTATCCTTTTTACACCATTTGACATGTGTGAATGTTGCTGTCACTGTCTTTGGCACGCTTTCGACTGGTGATTTTGTATGAGTATAAAATATTGACGGGATGCTTACATTTGTATACTTATGTTTGTATACTACACAGATTAGATTATAAGAATATGACTTACTTGCTGCAGATATTCGCCGATGAGCGGTGGATAGGAGAGATATCTGTCGGACGCCATGTTGTAATAGGAGCCATCTAGCGGCGGCATGGGGCTCGGCGCCGCAACGTAATTCTGTTTTCCCGCTGATGAACAAGTTCACGTTAATCTATTATGTCTTTAGGGCATATGTAACAATGACACGAATTGGCCGACTCGACAGGGTTGTAAAACAGACTTTTAACAGTGGTAGAGCCCGCAACAACATCTGTTAAATAGGGCTCGACCGGTGCAATACTACGACTTCACAGAAGACAGGCAAGTTGAAGTATTCTGCGTTTCGTCTAACGAGGTGTAGAAGGCCCAATTCATCCAAAGGATAGAGAGGGAAAGAGGATTTGACTAGGAGGGGATGAAAGGTAGGCAGAACATCTGGAACTCACTAGCTTGTTGCAGATGCCGATGGGTAGTGATCACGTATTAAGGTAACCCCTTGGTCGTTTGCTACCTTCTTCTCATGTACAATGCCTTCCCATATATTTATCCTCACTTATTACTCATTATTACCTATTACCCCTGTGAAAAGGCTGCAACGATGGTCAAATAACATCTTGTGATCCGCTTACTCGATGCTTTCTTCTACTAAATGTACATATGTACTACATGTGTGTGTATATGTAATGATATAAAACAATGATCATCTTACTGACCAGAGCGTCCGAGCGTGTTGTGTGCACTCTCCCTGCCGCGGTGCGCGTGCGTCCCGTGCGGCGCGTGCGGCAGAGTGCGCGCGTGCTCGCCGTCGTACGCCGCGTAGTTCGGCGGCGGGTAGTCGAGCGGCGGTGGCAGCAAGGTAGTGTCCTCCACTAGGTATGAATCCGTCTGTTGACATGGCAATATAATAGTTAGAACCCTGTAGCCGCAAAAACTTTAATACGTAGCCTCCATTTGTCGGTCCTCCGAAGTTTCAGGGTGCGCTTGACCCATCAAATGAACTTCTCGTTATGTAAGAAGGAAGAAATTCTTACATAAAAGACAGTGAGTCCTTTATATCTTCTCCTTATCCATATTACCCACTTCACCCTCACAATAAAAAGGATGAGGATGCATTTCAAATGTTTCTAGTTGTTGGAATGGTCTTGTTTATGGAAGGCAATAGTCATTTAATGTGTTCATGTTTCAAGATGCTGTTATTTAATTTTGTAAGAGATCATTGTTAAGTTTTATTATTAAATCTTTTATAGAATCTATCTGCTTATTTGCTTAATGTCTGTATACAATATTTAGCTGAAGGATTTAAGACGTACCTGATTCAACATGTGTCGGTTCGGCATCGTTGGCACTTCAGGTATGGGCGGTGGTTGTCCTTCGCCTTCGTCTTGTGAATACGTCTCCGATTTCTCCGACACTGAGCTCAGAGTCTCGCCCGTCATCGTGTCGTTGTAAGATGATGGCGCGTACATTTCTATAGTCGCTGATTTTGATGACTGTCCCGCTTGTTCTGTAGGGAAATGATCAATGGTTAGTTTGATTAGAGTTATTGTTGTTAGGAGTATTTCTTTGTTAAAATCGGTTTGCTTAGGTCTTTGTGACCAATATTCACTTTTTCTTTAATTAGTTCTAGAAATTTTGAACTTCAATCTTCATTTTAGTTTTGCGATCTGAATTTGAAGGCATTTTGTGACAAAGAAATAATCCTATAAATCATTTTACACAAGTCATCGTCAACTACCGGAGGAAGCTTAACAATCATTAAAGAAAATATTAAAAGAGTAGAAAACTACGTCCATTTCGCATGCCCTGTATAAACTAGATTTTGACACAAAATTATCTTAAGCTTTCTCCAGATTTCCGCAGACATCAGACCATTTTATATGCTTGTTGGTGAGCCGACTTGTGATTTGTTTTATATTTGTAAAAGTAAAATAAAACTTTTTTTTATTTATTTATTTTGGAAACTCCAATAACTTTTCACTAATTAGCCTAAGTCCTTCGATATACTTTTAATTAAGATGAAAGTGTCTAAACTCTTGCATTTTTTTAATTAATTTTATGACCTGGTAACACAGACCTTTTGGTCATCTAAACTTGCAAGCTTTGTATTATCAAAGACTATAATTGTACCTAACATCAGGCATGGAATTCCATATATATAAATTCAGAAGTCAGCTCACTTACTAACATTTAATATGAAAGCCCATCAAAGTAAAGACATAAACATGCTCGATGAGAAAGGAAAAAATAAATAAAAGAAAGAAACGAAACAAAAATCTCACCTTTCAACCGCCTCGCGCGTCTTTTGAAAACAAAACAAGCTACTAAAGCGGCGTTAATCAAAATCAAAATGGCGCCGGTGACGCAAACATACAAGGTGACAGATTTCGACACGTCAGAAGATTCTACGTATTCTGTCGACACTACGTTCAATTCCCCTACTTCGGATGAAGCTATACGAAAAGAAAGAAAAAAAGAAAAAAGGAATTAGGATGATGAACGAAAATAAAAAAGATAACGTGCAATTTCAATAAAATTCAATTAATAGAAAACGACACGATATTTATACAGTCTGGAAATAACTTGATAATTATTCTTTGACTAACATAAATAACTGTAGTTAAAATATTTTATAGCATGTGCGATTTAGAAAAAAAGGTTTGTTCTCTTCCTCCAGTTTCTTTAAATTAAATTTGCACGTTTAAGCACATTTAACATCTAATATCTAATACAATATCAAACCTCTGATTCGTTTATTGGTCCTCCTATGCAGACAGAATCCTACCAGCAGTACATTCAGCAGGATAAGTACTGTGCCAACAATAGTACCCGTGATAATGAACACTCCGGGCACGTTGTATGAGTTATACTCCTCGGAACTGGACTGTACTGATGATGGGATAACGTCTGATGCGTGGAAATAAGGTTCTTTTTAATGTTCACGTTATAACAGTTATAACGACGTTGATTGCTTTTTAACGTTATGTTATTGAAGTCATTTCATATGCACATTTGGGTGGTTAATTTGAAATATGTATATAGAATAAAAAAACTTTATTGGCTGCGACATTCGAGAATGTTCGCTTAATATTTTGAACGTTGTCTTAAAATATAATAAAATTGTTGAATAGCTTTTTCGTGTCATATTTGATTTCTTTAACAAAGTATAAACTAATGCAAGGCGCAATTATTTGTCATGATTTTAAAATCCTAACTCTAGCGACATACACTCACGCCCGTAACCAAGAAGGGTATGTAGAGATTACAGGTGCCTTTCGGCCGGACCTGGCACACCTCTCACACTTTACGTTCATGCATCTTATCAAACATTCTCCAAGTTAGTGTATAATATATATAAGTACATATTTAATAAAACCATTCCACTTTCCGCATATATACCCTTTTGTAACCCTTTTCTATTACCTGTTTGCCTAATGGATGTATTTTTCTCTTAGACGGGCCCCTCATTCTGGAAATTTCTACGTGAGCATACGCGTTTTGTCTGGCCTTTTTCATGCTGAATCTAGGTTAGAGATGGCGCAGAAAAAGCTGGGTCACGCGAAAACAAGTGAAACAGATCCGTACGTTCTGCTTTTTTTCATTATGAGAACATAATATTTTGTCTTGTATTAGCTGACGACAATATAGCTCCTATGCAGCGGATGTATTCTTTCATTTGTGTTGTATTAGTTTAGAAAGAGCAAAATGAAAATAAAAGCGCATAAACATTTATTTTTATTTTTTTATTAAGCATACGTTGTTACTAAATTAGATATAAGTAATAGAAAGGTATGCTTCAATGGTTCAGGTTTATTGAAAGAATGAAGGAAACGAGATTGGGAAGAGAACTGTATGTTGAAAAAGTGAGTGGCAGTTTTGGTAGGGGTTGCCCTCGACGAACTTATACGGACCAGTTAAGTGACATACTAAAGGGAGACGGTATTAAGAGTAGAAATAAGTATGAATGTAGAAGGAGCGACAGACGCCTGGACCGAGACAAGTGGGTTAAATTTACGATGCAAAAGCGAGTGCCAGTGTTGGTAGGGGACGCCCTAGGAGAACTTATATCGATCAGATTAATGGCTAACTACAAAAGGGAGCACTCACAACCGACAAGCATGTATGCGTTGACGTATGAATGTAGAAGAAGCGAGAGAGGTGTGCCAGGATCGCGCCAAATGGAAATACATGATCTCTCGCTACCCCCCTTGGTTACGGGCGTGAGCGCATATTTATTTATATATTTTATTCGGGCATAAAACTGTAATAACGTTAAAATTCAATCAACAGACAACATTCTGTGCACATTTTACAAGTACGTATGTATCATATAAATTTTAACCCGGGAAAGAAACCATTCCTTTCTATCTTACAAGAATAATTTTATATATTGAATCGAGTTTCAAAACTACATTTGATCATCATTTTCAGCCAAAATACTGTCACTGTTGAACCAAGGCCTACCTGAAAGTCTCTACTGAGACCATCTCTACCTCCTCAGTAGCCTTTCATATTTTATACAAACTCTATTTATGTATGGTGAAAATGACACCAAAAAAGATCGATTTTACCGCCCTCAATTACTTTACTCCCGTTATATTATATTATATTAATTACTATATACCTGCTAATTGTCAAAAGGATCCCTACAAGCATTACTATGACGATCCTAATTATTTTATAATGAACTAGTAACCACCCCCGGGTCTGCTCGATAAAAAAATATAGCCTCTTACTAGCCGATAGAAAAGTTGTCTGCTAGTGAGTTAATTTTTATAATCGGTTCAGTAGTTTTTGAGTTAATCCTAAACAAATCTTTTCCCTTTTTAATATTAAAAGATAAAATAGCGCTTAACCACAATCCGACCCTATTTCAAAAGATAATGTGGTCGAAAGATGGTACGCAAGTTTAGTCTGTCTATTCTCATTACTCTGAACGAACAGCCCAAACTGCTGGCCATAGAGACTTGACATTTTGCACAGAGATTTCTGTTATTACGTAGGCGACCACTAAAAAAGGATTTCCCTAAATCCATACCCTAAAGGTCTAAAATTAGGGGACGGTATGTATGTAGTAAGTGTCCGTGTGAAGCCGGGATGGGTTGCTAGTTTTACTATGAATACTTACTGAGCGTAGTAGCTTTGGTATCGTCCGGCCGGTATTTACTCTGTCCTATTTTGTTGATTGCCATCACTGAGAATACGTAGTCGGTGTTTCTGTCCAGTCCGGCGATGGTGAAGGAGGTCGCATTTCGAGGAGACACGTCCTCGTATTTGTACGAATCATCGTATATTTTCCTGTAACAAATTTGTTATTATAGTCTTATTTGACGACAAATACAATATCCATCAAATTATTCAACAGCGGTAGAGCCCGAAACAATATCTATTGCACGAATTGACCGGCTCGACCTGTGAAATACCACGACCTCACAGAAGACAGGCGTGAAGTAGAAGTATTTCTGCGTTTCGCCTGATGAGTGAGGTGACGGAAGCGTAAGTATGATCTTCTTCCCCTTCCCCTCTTTTCTAATAAGAAAGAAATGTGATGGGAAAGAGAATTTGACAGAGGGGATGGATAGGAAACGGAAATATTCTTTTTCTGTCCATTCAGTGTAGGCAGACGTATTTGCAACTCATTAGCTTGTTGTATATGCCTACGGTAGCGGTCACTTAATATTACATCAACTTACTCGTTTGCCAACTTCTATAAAAATTAAGTTACATTTCACAATGTACTCACCGGAAACGAATTCTGAACCACGAAGGTAATCCACCATCGAAACCGGGCACCCAGGACAGAGTCACAGAGTTGTGTGTTACGTTTGTCACCGTTAGAGATGAAACCAAATCTGCAAGGAGGAATTAAACTTGTAAAACATTATTATGTATGCACAGATAACGGAGATCAATTTGGCACGTGCTGACACATCTCTCTCGCTTGTTCTACATCCACAGATACTTGTTCGTCAGTTACTTAAAGTATTGCCTTTCTGCCATCAAACTGGTCGACAGGTTTATCAAATTTTTATTCAACTAACAATCCCGTGAGTTTAATGTCATGTCAAATCGATTTAAGTCATGATTAATGCTTCTATACCCTTGTCTCACAGCAAGATGTGATTGTAAACAAAGGTTTTTATGTTAATATTCGTAAATTTTACGTTGAGCTTTTCAGAAACCGGGCATACTTTTACTAAAATGTTCGTCCTGTCAAAATTGCACATAATATTGCTTGAATTAATCTAGGTAATGAACTCATACCTGGAGCACTGGTGATATCCAATTTAACAGACGTAGTGCTAAAACCCAAGTCGTTCCTTGCCCCGCACTCGTAAGAACCGTAGTCGGAAGAAGTGACGTCACTTATCAGCAATATGGACGTGTAAGTAATGGCGTCCGACTTGTGGTATTCGGCGAAGTATTTAGTTGAAGTATTGACGGGCAATTTCGCTCCGTTCTTCGACCAAGTGAAATTCGGCGCCGGTGCGGATTTGCATCTGGAATTGTGGTAGACATAGAAATACGTGCTTCGAAATCTATTCATCTTAGAAGTCTATTTATGTATATTTATTTCTTTGAAAAGTGATAAAGATAGTTCTATTCTTCCACCATAAAGAAATATGGTGATTGGCTAATTTGAGCAACGAAAGAGCTCTTCATCAAATATAACACTCATGATTAAATACACCAGCACAAATTTCGGGAGAAAATAAAGTCTTAAATAGTTTTAACTGGAGATAAAAGTTTGAATGTCAGTTCGTTTAGAGCAGTGTAAGTTACCAGGCGCACATAAACAGTAAACATTCATTGTTTAGAAGAGTGAATACAAAATGTCGAAAGCTAAATTATATACGGTTTCAACAAAGGCCGTTTGGGGCGTCGTTTGGAAATGTTAACCAAAGACTGCAATTTCGCTCGACGATTATTGAAAGTTCCACAAAAGTTTTGCAGACATCGGGAAATTTAAATTGTGAAGATAACGTTACTGGTCGAATTTCATCTTTTCGAAATTCATTTCTAACTGACTAAATGTTTGTCGAAGTCTTATCGGAACCATTGAGGGGTGAATGAGGTGGGTCACTTTTACGAATGAAAATTAACGAAGAAGAAAAATTCTCGTGCTATTTTAATATTGGAAGATAAGAGGTCACCACTCTAGTAGGGAGAACGTTCATTATGCGTAATAATTTGGTGCATGTTTGACATTACGCACTTTTCACCAAATATCTGTTCTTTCTTCCACCAAATTTATTTAGTTTTAAGGTTTGAGAGAGTTCACTGGTCTATATTGGGAGCTAATCAGATCCAAAATTTAATAAACTTTGTATTTAATTTACTAACAACTTACCCCGGCTTTGCTCGGGTAGATATATACACTAATAAATAAATATATAGCCTTGATTACTCGCTGATATAAGCTCTTCCAATTGTTAAAGAATTTTAAAAATCAGCTCAGTACTTAGTTTTTAATTCCAAAAAGGAAAAAACAAACATTACAATCATTTCTTTTTATAACATTAAGTATATTTTATTTATGATTAGTGTCATTTTGAATTGAAATTGTGTTTTTTGAACTGTGATGAGTCAGAGTTGGAACTATATTCAATAATACTAGAGTAACATGATGATTCTTAAGTATTTTAAAAAATTGCATAAATCTAAAGCACTTACCTGCACGTAAGTCTTCCAACTTGACCGACATTGGTCGCTGATTTCATTAGATTCGGTGACGTGTCCATTTCCGGTTTAAATTTGACCACCAACATAACGTCCTGTCTGGTCTCACCACCAATACCATTATCTACCACACATTGGAAGTTACCAACGTCTTCTCTGGTCGCTCGATCGATTATAAGATAGCTTGTTTGATTCCTCGATTCGAAAGTTACAGTTCTAGTATCTATATTGTAGCCTTTCCTTTCCCATCTAATATGCTCTGATGTTAAAGGATTACCTGGAATTGGAATTTGAATTAGTTCTATGTCTTTCATGTCTTTTGAACTATTTGTATCAAAGGCATCTTAGATATCTGTCTGTGCTCTATTTTCATTTGTTTCATCTATGAAATCAGCTTAACAATTATTTCTATTTAATTACTTATCTTTTGAATCTATTTAATGGTCTTTACTTTTAAAAGTCCCTTTGAATTCTATGATGCTTTAATGTTTAGTTTATTCTTAATTATTAGTTATTTCGAAAACCTTAGCAGATAATTACAAACTCCTATAACTCATGCAAAATGTTTTCAGGTATTATTATTTATTTAAGTAGATTTTAGTTTTATTAATAGTACTTACCGGTAGCGGTACATGCCAGAATTGCATCTTCATTTGGATTAGCAATTCCATTTTGTGCTACGTTCTTAATGCCTGCCGAATCTAAAATAAGACAAACAAGGTTAAATTCAACCATCATACGCAGGCATACATTTATATAATTAAAAACAATATTTTGTTTGATTCTATCTTTTATTTGGACAACACAATGTCCATCTACGATTTAAAACTTGCGTATTTAATTTGAAATATTAAATTTTCGACAAACAAATTTAAATCGTATGGTACATGGCTAATCAATTTCGAAGATGACGGTTTAACGTACAATCATATGATCTCTTGACATTGTTGGAGCTCGTTTCAAAGCAATAACTTGAAGAGGATGTTCCTTTTTAGTTTCTCTATGGACTTGGAAGTCAATGGAGTTTATATGTCATTTTGTAGCAAGTGAAATAGCCATGCTTGATGTGGCTTCAATAAAGTTATTAAACACACATTAGCTGTTAATTTTTTAGTCCTTCCGGACTATAAAGAAATTGCTACGACTAATTGAAACATTAATGTTCTCAATACGTATATTTTTAGTTACAGCATCGTACTATGGAAAATAATATTTTCTTAGTAAGGAATTTTTAAAGCAACATTTTCTTAACGAGCTATGAACAAGGTACAAGCCATTATCTTCTTGCAGCGTAAAAGCAATTTCTACTATCGTTTGCAAGGTAATATTATAACTTGTAATGAATAATCATATGCAATTTCTAGTAACGTTAGCAAAGTCATATTACAACTTAGGCGGTCGACGTCCTACGACTTTTTGTAGTGATGTAGATGCGTTGTAAAATGAAACCGATACAGACGCTGGTTATATACTATCGTCCATGAAATTACGATTCTTCGTCAAGTCTGTAACGTGACTGCATAGATGTTATGTCACAGAATGTGTTTCGCTTGGACAATGCATCGATGGAGTCACGCGTTTACATCGATACAGACTTGACGCTGAATGTAGCGATTCGTATTGCAAATGCGACAGTGCTGCCGTTCGCTTGCAAAGCTAGATTCTACAACACTACAAAAAAATGCGGGACCTTCCTTACAATGAACATCTATAAGTCTATTGATATTTTAACTTACAATGAACTGTCTTTAGCAATGTTTAGTGACGTTAAGTGATATTATAATTTACAATGGACGGTCACAATGGTGTAAGAATTTTTTACCCTTATCTGTTATTTGATCAGGACCTAGATAAAGTTAGATAATATGTATATTGATAAATCACAAGTAGGCTGTCGAGTTAAATCTGACGTCAACACTGTTAAATTGTAAGAACCAATTTAGGTGGACCCCATACGTAAGTCGCAGTTGGCGATACAGGCGCCAAGATTTGACGTCCACGTAAAGTTGAAACCTAGAATCGCCAATGGCGAGTTATGCTAGGGTTCAATCTAATTTGGTTTTCACGATTTAATAGTGTTGGCCCAAGATTCAGCTCGGCAACCGGACAACTCGGATTTATCAGTGTACATATTATCTAAAATATAATCTAGGTCCTGATCAAATAACAGATGAGAGTATAAATTTCTTATGCCGTTTCTTATACTATAATCAGTGTTATAACTTACAATGAACGGATACAGTAATGTTCAGCGTGGCGGCGCCCTGCGAGTTGACCGCCTCGCACGTGTACACGCCGGCGTCGTGGCGCGTCAGACGCGTCATGTTCAGCATGCTGCCTTCGGATATTATTCTATCGTCTAAAAAATAAATAACAGTATTAATATGAATTTAGAAATAGGTTTTCGTATATCTTTAACTGTGGTAGAGCTTTTTTTTCTAAAATGTGGAAAATGCGCCTTATACATGTCCCTGTTTGGGGCAACAAGGGGGTCTGTGGGGCTTACCCGACGAGG
>JWHW01051020.1:209792-225984 GCA_000931545.1 Papilio glaucus | reverse complement strand
TGTAATATCGCTGCAGTAAAATAAATGGCTACTATTAAGATATACGCGTTTATTGAACTCAGTGATAATAACAGAAATTAATGCAGGGTAGATGGAAGATTGTGTTAGACTGAAGAAAACATAATAGTACAAAGTACAACGTAGCTAGACGATATCTGGTCGGTATAATAATGTCCTCAAACTTAACGATATTTATACGTGGCGATGATGCCTCTTACTGCGATATTTTTGAAATTTTTACTATCAAGTGTTACCAGATAATACGAGTCAGAGATTTATATAGTTCAAAACATATTTTAGCAACACTAACACACTTCTATACATATAATAAAAATGTAACTGATCGCTGTCTGTACGTGGAAGATATTTGAGAAAAACTATTATTGGGGGCCTTCATAAACGCAATAAAACCCAAAACAATAATTTTTGTCTGCCTGTGCGTTTGTTACCGTTAATCTCAGAAACGGCTTAACCGATTTAGATGCGATTTTCACTGATGTATTGTGGTAAGCTTCACTTAACATTTAATGTTTGTTTTATCTCAATCGGTATATAAATAAAAAAGTTGTATCAATTTAACTGTGCTATGATCATACTGTGTCGACCCTACATGCGCGGGAAAATAGCAGAAATATGATGAGGTTGAATCTAACAACTTTGAATTTCTTTGATTCAATATGCAAACATTTCCAGCGAAGTAAATAGGAAAAGATGTACTAAGTGGAGGGCAATATAATAATATAATTAAATTACACATAACCACACCATATGCGAGACTCGCCAGTTCTACACTTCCTTATGTTAAGCGACGCTTCCGCGAGATGGCGACACGTGACGTGTTTGGAAATTCTAGTAACACGCGATGTCGAAATATGCAAATACGTACGGAAATTAGGGAATTGTGACGGTTGTGAGTTGTGTTGAACTGCAAATTGTATGCAAATTGTATGCTTGCAAATTTGCTAAATATACTAATTTAATTTAATGAAAGTGATTGAAAAATAAATGATGAAGTAGTACATTGCTCGGAAGGTCAACGAAAGGTCTTAAAATTATCCATGTTTTTGTGTCCACAAGTGGGACTTAACTCACAGATATACTTATATCTTCAGTAAACTATGACGAACCTTATAACCTACAGTATTCCGAGATTGAATTAGACTTTAAGGCACATGTAATACGATAGTATTTCCTCTGTCAAAGACTTGGTTGATTTGAGTTGGCAGGATGATTGTTTTGTGAATAATCAAATGTCAATAATATTGATAATGTTTTCGAAATACTATACCACACAATTTGTACGGGGTTAGGTCAATTAGTTGATGGAGGTTTTTATAACGATCTTGATATTGTATTTCAATGAACATCTCGTTAACCACAACGAAAGATACTCCACGAAAATACAAAGAAATGTAAAACGATGGTAATGAATAATTGATTTTACTAGAAAAATATGTAAGCAGAAAGGGCTTATAGCTACGTTAGGAGTAAAACAAATCCATAGACAATGTTATACTCATAAAAAATCACCGGTTAAAAGTATTCCAAAGACATTGACAGCAACATTCACATATGTCGAATGGTGTAAAAAGGATAGCGTAATTAAAAGTAATAAGAAAAAAGACGACAGCTAGTGTTTGTCACTTAAGCGTTAATTTTAACACGTGATTATAGAAAAAGCATCCTAATTTGGACGCTTTTCGGTTCTTCACTTTTTGACCACTACTGGCATAATTTCAGTCCTCTTCCCCTTCCCACCCTTTCGTTATAAGGATAGGATGGGAACGGGAAGAGGATTGGACGGGGAGGGGGTTGACGGGAAAAAGGATATCCTTATTCCTGTCTACGCCCTCCTCTGTCCATTAAAGGTAGGCAACGCATCTGCAACACATTTGCTTGTTGCGGATGTCTATGGGTGGCGCTCACTTGACGTCAGGTGATCCGCTTGCTCGTTTGCCGCCTTTATCCATAAAAAAAAATATAAAATTAAAAGTAGACGTAAAACAAAGAAAATATTTAAAATCGTTGTAACCAAAGGTAAAATAAACAATATTGAATTCATAAACAAACTCAAATAATAAGGAATTCAAGAAAGCAAACCCATGAGTAGGTGGAAGTTTGTAAGAATTACCATTGAGAGCGGAAATTTAAAATTTGTAAGTGCAAGATACTTCTCTTGCAAGTCTCGAATATACGTCTCACTGCTCACCATTAATACATATCTAAGTTTAGTTTGTTGCTGCGTCATTTGCAAGCTTGTGGTGCAAGGAATTATTGAAATAAAATCTACGACAGTATCAATAATTTTGTAAAGTTTCTATTCTTCAACAGTAGAAGGAACTTATCTAAAAACAGGCAAGGAATCTCTAACTCCTTAATTCAATAATAAGAGTGATAGAGTCCGCAACAACATCTGTTGCACGAATGGTCTAGCTCCACCGGTGAAATACCACGACCTCACAGAAGACTGGCGTGAAGAAGAAGTATGCTTCTGTGTTTTGTCTGATGACTAAGGTGCTGGAGGCCTAATTTAGCCCTTGTTGCTCGTTTGCCAGCTTCTCTAAATACTTTTTCCTGTCTTTTTTCCACTTTTTCATGTGGGGTCGGCACAGCACGACCGTTAGTCCATACTGTAATAGGTTTTGGCTATAGTTTTTTTACAGCCGCCTGCTTGTCACCAACCCTTCTCGGGCATGTATATGAGATTATCGATTATCAAAATAATTTACTAATATTTCTGTAACCATTTCCAATCAACCTTAAACTAAGTTGGAAATGATTCACAATAGTCGAATGGCGGATTCGAACCCACGACCATATTGTACATGTTTCGCAGTCCGTACCCTCAACCATTAGGCTATTGGCGGAATAATAAATAGATACATTAATAAATAAATACCCACACATGCCTGTAATCTCGAGGGATAGACAGAGAATACGAATTACCATTTTGCACGGTCTCGGCTTATCACGCTTCTACAATTATACAGAAGATGTGTATAATATGCATGTCCCTTAAGTATCCCATGCAATCTGGTAAGTATAATAAATCTAGGACGTCCCCTACTAATGCTGTCACTCATTTGTGCAATATACATTTTCCTCGTGACTCTTCCGGAAGTATACATTCACCCAAGAATGGTATATTCCGCTTCTAACTTGGACCACGACGTTTTAAGTCATGATTAATGGGAGCCAGATAACAAGTTTGCGCTCGCACAGTATGCTTAAACGTTGGTTAAAGCATACCCTTTTAAAAGTCTTTGTAAGTCTGGAATTATTCACTCGTATTGCATTGCAAGATAAAAATTTGTCTGCATTAAATTTGCTTGTGCAAACGATGAAATTGAAAGAATACTTTGTAAATATTTAAGAATTCACGTCCGTAACATGTCCTTGCACACCTTTCTTTTACGAGAATATATGTGTGGTATTCGTCTAAGTAATCGCAAAATTACAGTTGCATGTTTTGGATAAAAGTGTATACGCGCATGCTTACTGCCACAATGCCAAAACCTTGTCAACTTACGTGCTGGATATAACACATGAATGTTTAAAAAATAAGCATACACACATGCATGCTTATACGTGAATGGTATTCTTAATAGTATTAGTATGTCAATAACCTGGTCCATTTAAGAAAAATATGTATCAATAGTGATACATTGAATACAATACCTTACATTTATTAAAATCATTGGAAAAACGAATGTTTCTCTTATATGATGGACTACATTGGACAAATAGTCGTCGAAATACATATCAATCATACCAAAGATGTATAATATTTAAGACACAAACATTATTAAGTCAAACTGAACACAAAATCTCTGCATAATAACACATTAATTACAAAATCCCCCGTGCGAAGTCCGCCATTACGTTGGCTGCTTCAAATAGCGACATCTGACGCCTACCGTTGTCATGCGTATAGGGTTGCCGCTTATTGATAAAATAAAATTAATAGCATATAAGACCGGTGAAGTGGCACGACCTCAAACAACATAGATAGGTACTTCTCCGTTTGGTATGATTAGGTGACAAAGGGCTAATCCCTTTACCTTCTCCCTTTCACCACCCATCCAATGTCCAATGGAAGCTGGCTAAACGTTAACAACTCATTATTGCGAGTTACTTCTACTGATATATTGTATTTTTTTTGCAGAAAACTACCCGAAAAGAGAAACGAAATTTCAAATCAAGGCCGGCAATAAATACAAGAAATATGTTTAATAATTAATATTTATATGAAAAAAAATAAGGTTTAATTATAATTTTAATTGTCAACCCTATATTGTCTTACAACTGACTTCGAACATCTGTTTGGTAGCGTCTTTATGTCGGATTTTAAATAACCTCATTAAATGATTTAGTAATGGAAATAAGATGTTGGTATATCGAGTAGGTAATGTAGCTAACCAACCAACACATATTACAACTATATAAATATAAAAGTTTTTCGATTTTATTAACACCCAGCTTTTGCCCGCGACTTCGTCCGTGTTGTTTAAATAAAACATATTAATCACTTCGCAGAATAAAAGTTTATAATCGTAATTTTACATTATTTATCTGTACGGATATTTTACTGCCTAAGGCAACCTTTGTGATTTTGCGGGTAGCAGGCGGCGCTTTCGTTATGGCGACGCGTTATTTTTTTTCACAATTTCGAGGGTTTTAAGCTTTTTACACAGAACCCTAATTGTTTTGCTTAAATTAAATTAACCTATTTGAAGCCTTGAAATATTACCTATCTTCCAGTGAAATTCCCATCCAAATCGGTTAAGCCGTTTCTGAGATTAGCGGTAACAAACGCACAAACAGACAAAAATTCTAATAATCATTGTTTTGGGTTTTATTGAGTTTATGAAGGCCCCCAAGAAATGTTTTTCTCAGATATCTTCTATGTACAGACAGCGATTAGTTACATTTTTATTATATGTATAGATAATATCTCACCCTGTGTAGGGGTTAAATTTACAAAAATAGTTCCTTGATGCTACATATTATAAAAGAAAACTCGGTATAAATTCCCACATTCCAAGGTCCAGTAGCTTCACCTGTGTATTAACATACAGTGCCTCTTTCATATACATATATATAACATAAAAATATGATATAGGCAATGTCCTTAACTCACAATAAGTGAAAGAAAATGGAAACTTCCAATCACTGGTTTTTGTTATTGGTGTGAATACTTAAAGTGTTTTAGGCACCTCAAATATCTATATATGCAAATATATGTATATGTTCTTGTATGTACGTGCGTCACTTTGCATATGCAATAAATTATAGTCTTTGCATAATTTTGCATAACTTAAAACACACTTGATTCTAGACTCTACCCTCAGACATAGTTTGGAATATATGTATACCTCAAGAAGTGTTGAATACTTTGCGTTAAATTATATATAATAACTAGATATAACACTGCAAGTAAAATAGTTTGATTTCCCGTTGAAAAAATGTATGAAGGCAAACGAACGAAATTGAGAATAACGCCATCTAGTTAACAATTAAGATACTTTAATTCAGTTAAATATTTTTATACCTTGTTTCATAGTAAGATACGATAGTTGTAAACAAACAGACGTCATTTACTATACATGGTAGCCATTACACTTTTTATACTTTCATCGTAAATGTTGTAATTTTGTTGAAGTGGTAAGATAAAGTTAAGAGAACTTATGTAATAAATGGAAATGCTAATGTTATAAGGGAATGTGAGAAAAAGTTGGTCTTAGAAAATATTTTGATATTTACGAATTTTAACACAAAACCCAATGTTTACAAAAATCCCATCTTGGTTCTCAAACTATCATTTTTTTTACATATTTCATCATCATATCACTAGACCTGAAGTTTTTACCCAAAAGTTTCAAGCAGTATTATTAAATAGGATTTTTAATACGTGTAATTAATGTGTAAGAAAGAAAAGCCTGTGAACAAAACGAAGAGTAAGACAAAAACTCTAAGGACTTCTATTAATTAGGTTAAATTTGTCAACGGTACCGTAGTCTCAAATAGTTTTGTCGACCGTATAAGTTCCCAGCAGGAATTTTTTATGATCCGCCAAGCAAGCAAATTACCATTAAAAATTTAAATTATCAAATTCATTATAGCACCGGCAACACTGCCAGATACCGTACTAAGAAATTAAAAACATGGTCTGCACAAAGAAATAAAACTGAACATAATTTGCTAAAGGAATTTAATACGAAAGTAATATTATAGATATTTAATATAGACATTAAAATCACCAGGTTTGTTGTTTTATTTCATCACCACTGCTCCAGAAACAGTGAAGGAAAACATCGTGAGGAAACCGGCATGTCTTAGAACCACCAAATTCAAACACATGTGACATCCAACCCGCACTGAGTCAGCGTGGTGGATTACGGCCCCTTCCCTCTCCCGGAAAAGAGGTTTGATAAAGAAGGCTGATTTATTATTTTATATACTGAGCTATTAAAGATATCGCCGTTCAGTAATTCTAGAGGCAAAGAAAAACATTATTACACAAAATAAACGTTGAAGACGATATCAAAGACAAACAGACGGCAACACAAACACAACAATGGAACTCGATACCAAGTTCCCATGTCTCGGACTAAGCAAAAGAATTAAGAATTTGTTGATTTCTATCAATAGATATACAATATTTTATAAGATCGTTTTACAATTATAGTGTGGTCAAGCAGTTTTTTTTATGAAAGATGGTGGCAAACGAGCAGTTCACCTGATATCAAGCTGATTTTTTGTGACTGACTTGTCACTGTTTGCCTGGAGGAGGCATCTACAGCTACACCGGGCTCGAAGCAGCAGGGCGCAGAAAGCGCCTAGCCTAAACCTCTTGAGTAACTTAGCTCGAGGTCTATCTCGGTTAAGGGAGCCTCGGCCGTTGCTTTATTTATATTAGAGGATTGGGGGCCGCCGAGCTCTTAGGTGGCTACAGTGGACGCTCCATACGACTGGGCTCAAGGGCCTCCGAGAGGGGATCTCGGCTTGAGCTGTTACTAATTACGCGTTTAGCATTTCAATTCGAGGGTGCCCGAGAGGGCGAGCCTTGGCTCGATCCGACGAGTTGCTGATGTATTGTCTACCTTATATCGATCAGAGGAGGAGTTGGATAGGATATTTCTAAGATGGGGGAGGTCACAAAAAGTATAAGAGTAGTGGTCTTTAAACTTCTGCATATTGTATTTTCTTTCCTCTCCTTTATAAAAATATTCTTCTGTTCTACCCTGTATATAACTACGAGGTATAGCTAAGTTATTAAGTTAAATCTAAGTAGGTATATAAATTTATCAGTCGATTTGATTACTTCACTGAGGCGACAGCCACTCGGTTTAATTCACTTCACCGATGCTATCTGAGGCGTAATAATGCTTGCAATCGGCGCGAGAAAGGGAGAGACGTATACGATGATAAGGGAAAGAAAGGGATAGATCAGGAGGTGCTTAGACGAGACTTAACAGCAGTTGTTTATAGCGTAAGGCGGATGGAAAAAATGCGGACGCTAAGCAGAGTTCAGATTTATTAGTTGAGATGGTTCACTTGACACGATGACAGCGCCACCTACCAAATCAATAGGATTTTACCAAACCTGAGAACCAATCAAATACACACAAAAATCATTCGCGATTATTAAATAGAAGATATCTATACATATAATAAAAATGTAACTGATCATTGTCTGTACATGGAAGATATTTGAGAAAAACTGCTAGGGGTCTTCATAAACGTAATAAAACCCAAAACAATGATTATTAGAATTTTTGTCTGTTTGTGCGTTTGATACCGCTAATCTCAGAAACGGCTTAACCGATTTAGGTGCGGTTTTCACTAATGTATTGTGGTAAGCTTCACTTAACATTTAGTGTTTGTTTTATCTCAATCGGTTTATAAATAAAAAAGTTATATCAATTTAAAGTCAACTGTGTTAAACTGTGTCAAACATTTGTTCGATAAAAATGCTATAAAATAGAGTACTATATAGAATATTACTGTGAAGTAAGTAATATCATTTCGCTTAAGTAAACTTGCAGGGCGGGTGAAACCGCGGGGCACAGCTATTCTAAATAGAATCAATTGTTCATGCCATCCATTAGCTCAAACAATTCAAACGAAGTGACAAAAAATTGAGCTTCCTGGTGATTACGGTCGAGATCGTCCGCACCGGAAATATGATAATTCTCCCTACCGGAAGCTCGCGGTCCGCCATGTTTATCCCACGCTCATAGTTCCACAATTTTTCGGTATATGAAAATTTTTAGCGACAGTAAGGTTTTAATTTTGGCGAATTTTTTTGCAACCACCACTCTCCAGTTACCGGAGTCGAAACAATTTTTTATTCACTTAGCGAAGTTATGAAAATTCAAGTTAAAGTTGGTATGAAACAGATTTCATAACTCATAACTGGTACACAAATAGTCGCATGTTTGAATAGGACGAAAACATATTCCTGAGTTGCGTAGAGTTTGTCACTGAACAAAGTTAACGTGGAATTCATTTTATCTGGTATTATTTTTAATACCACTGTTTGCTTGTTTCTTTATTATGATCACGAATGTTTTCGCTGCATCATTTAAACATATTATTTAAGTATTATTATATGATTTAAAATAAAAACATATATCAATTACATTTATGACATATTAAAAATGCGTAGATGTATGTAGAAGAAGCGAGGGAGGACGTAAATACATACTTACAGACAAACAAACATAAATACGAGTAACCAGACTTGTGACTGAGGATGCGAAAGTGCATTTATTCCCTTTATAAAGAAGAACATACGTCATCATCTCCCTGCCCTTTTCTCACTCATGTAGGGTTGGCACAGTATGATTGTAGTATTTACTGTACAGGTTTTGCCTACAGTTCTTAAAGCCGGCCGCCTTGACGCCAACCCTCTTCGTATATAATTGGTTGTACATACATACATTACCCTCCTGTCAGTAGGGCAATAAATAAAAGTACAATATCTGGACAATAATTGGAATTATTATTTTTACGCCATTAATACATAATGTATAAAATACGAAGTGAGAAGTGATCCGATTCATCTTATATAATAAAATAGATCGCAACACACGGCTTTGGTGTTGAAAAAGAATCGATGTAAAACCTGTTCGGCGAACACACGGGCCTTCATTATGTCACTATCGCAAGCTGAAAGCATCACATTGAAAAAGCCGAAACATGAAATGTTTTCGCTCGTACGTTCCGCGGATAAAAACCGACGCTTTCCAATCACGTATGATCCACCTTTCAGAAACACTGACTGTACGGCTCGGCGCTCAAGGAATATAGGTATATAGGTGATTCAGCGAAATTTTACAGGAAGACATTTTATATTTCAGGTAGGTATTCAGAAAATAAAGTTATGTGGAAGTATGTAACACAATAATTTTTTATGTAAGTAATATAAAGTAGGGAAGGTAAAGGACGAAAGATGGACTCCCAAGTTACTTTTTAATCTAAGTTATAAATTTTATATAAGTCCAAATAATCCAATTTAATCAGAACTCATTCGGTAAGTAAAAGTTAAGTTATGTTTTTACAGTATGATAAGTTACGTGGTGTAGTATGCTTAACTAAGTTTTGCAAAATTGGTATATCGCAAAATTAAATCGAATAAAACGGGGATCGATTTTATGTTACTAATGGTAAAACTAAGATATTAAATGGTTAACTTAATACAGTGCCTATACTCTTTATAAAGTCAGTAACCACAAGTTAAGTTAAGACTCTACATGTGTTAACATTGCTAAGTGTTGCTTAAATAAGTTAAACAAAAAGTGCGATATTATCGCATAGATGGAGCTAATAAAACGGGGATCAATTTAACTCAGATGTTAAATAATTAACTTAGTATAGTGCCTACATAGAGTTGGTAAACACAAGTTAAGTTACGACTCTACGTGTATTAACGTTGCTTAACTAAGTTACGCAAAAACGGGTTAATAATGACGCAAACATCAAACTAATTAGCGAGAGATACGCGCCGGCACGAACCGCCTCTTCCCGCTCACTTGATCTATGATTCTGCGGATGTTTTGAATTTTAACACGGTCTGTGTAGAGCTTAGAAAAAATCCTACATTACATATCTCTATTGAGTATGATTAAAATGGATATCCTGGTAATTTTTCTTGTTTCTGATGAAATGTGCACACAAATAAACTATGGTTTACTGGCTTTTTAAAACCTGGTTTATATTTTTATCGGTTGACGGTTTATTCATTTTAATTAAGACTTTATGAAATGATTCGTAGAGCATACATTTTAAGATTCGTTTGTCACCGATTAGCTTGTTTGTCTTTGTTTATAGTTGATTCATTTTAAAATCTTAAACATCTAAGTTACTAACTTAAAACTGGCCTAATATAAACAAACAAACATTATCGAAAACAAAGAGTGAACCGCAAGTGGGTAACGGACACATAGAAAGTAAACTCATAGTTTACAACAACTTATAGTCTATGCCATATTTCATAGCAAGATGGAATTTTTGTAAACAAAGGTTTTTAAGTTAAATTTAGTAAATTATAAATCAATTTAGAAAAACAACTTTTTCTCGCATTACCTTTTATTATTAGCTATCCATATTATACAACTAAAGTTCACTCTATCTCACGATTTCCACAAAATGCCGCCATGTATAGTAAATTAAGTTTGTTTACAACTATTCTATCTTACTGTGAAACAAGGTATATGTTTGTTGTATGAATTCTTGTATAAAATAAACTCTAAATGAGCATTCTGTAGCACACGTAGGGACGTACGTAGCACGTACCGCGTAGCGTCGTAGCGTGTAGCAAATGTGCTACGTAAATTAATGCTATATTCTTACAAAAATTACGCACATGAATGCTTATGGAGCACAATAATTTAAGTTACTTATTTATTATGTATATATAGAAGTTTTTTACATTTAAAATGGTCGAGTTGTTATTTTCGGTTACCACGGTAACGATTGAGTCCCCTGAATTCAAATTATACTTTGGCTTCAGCGACTTCTGATACAACGCTGACTTCATTCATTTGTAACAAAGGTCCATTCGTGGAATCAATTAGTTAGTTATCTTTTGTTTAAATTACAGATGGTCAGCCCTTGTAATACGCTTTTGTTTGTAAGTAAGTAGGTACATTAGTATAAAACTCAGGATTGTAGAGGTCGTTGTATTTATACGATTATAACCGAAATCCACTTTTGAAGTAAAACTTCTTTAGCCGCGTTAGACGATATTTGTTAGGGGAAAATCTTAGGTTCTGAAGATTGACAAATTCGACGAGTTTTTGAATTTGGAACGGTTTCTGTATTTTTTTTTCTTTTATTCAATTTTGAATTTTATTGTTAAGGCGCAAGGGTTTATTTTCAACCTGTTTTAAGTTTCCACTCCTGTCGGCAGTTGTTATGACTGTCTGTGTGTTTTATTTATATATTATATAAGTCCAATATAACATGTAATGTTAACTATAAACTCGTTAAGTTTATTTCGTCTATATAGCATGATTAAAATTTACACTTTTGTCATTTGTTTTAGTGAGAAATAAAACAATGAAATTTATCTGCATTCATAAAGTTTATTTGTATATATTTCCACTTGCTATCCAAGATATAGTTTTATTGTATTGTGACGATAAAATGTAGCAACATAGATGCATAAATATATGTTTATTTAAAAGGACATAAACAACGGGATTTACATAGTTTAAGAAAGTATATATATGTTTTATTAAGTAACGAAACCAAAAACATAAATAATTAAGCACAGTAACCCAGAGGTGTAGGCAGAGATTACAGATTTCTACTAACCTCAGCACATCTCTCTCTTCTACATTCATACATCTTTACATACACTGTTACAGATCATCTAAAGACCTTTTTTGAAAGAAAGAAGAAGAAGAAAGGCTTTCTATAATGATCATAGTTTATATCAAATTATAGGCGAACGAGTAAAAGTTATTAGTAATATCATATATGAGAAAATCTCTCGCCTCGACGGGAAGATTATCAAATTACAGGCATACAGATCCGATACTCGATTACCGGCAGTGTTAGCGCCAATATGATTTCCGAGCACGTCCTATGGGGTGTGCGCACTTTGTTAATGTACCCCCAGTCCGTTGTTCCACCATCTTGTTTGATGTTTATGAATAATGTAGACTATGAAGTACATGGCTATTTCAACACGTGTATATTGTACTTTATTAAAATGCCACTGAATTTTGCGAGATAAAATAGCAGTGTCAGTCCTCAGCTAATTCCAATCTTATTCCCCGATACACTAATATTATAAACGCAAATGTGAGTTTGTTTGTTTGTCACGCTTTAACTCCATAAAGACTGAACCGATCAACATGAAATTTTGCACACACATTGTCAGGGATACAGAGAATAAACTTTCAAAGAAGTAGAAAATCAAAACATAATATGTTAAATGGTATGGTAATGTTAAAATAATAATCAGACTTTTTTAGTACGTATCCCCACTACAGGGACGCAGACCTCCTTTCCGAGAGAGGAGGGGCCTTAACCACGTAGGCCCAGTGCGGGTTGGTGGATGTCACATGTTTCCGAATTTGGTGGTTCTAAGACATGCTGGTTTCCTCACGATGTTTTCCTTCACCGTTTTTGGAATAGAAGCGAAAAACGCCTGCCAAGGTTGGAACCCTCGACCACTGGGCCACTATTGCTCTGCCAAATGGTAATGTATCACACGACAATAACATGTTTTTGACATTTTTGTGGTATAGTATAGTACGTATATCATACTATGTAATCAAAAACAACTTTTCGACATTTACCTGTACAAGTAGTTATACGGGAAATCAAATTTAGCGAGGAAAATGTGAAACGCCGCGGGCAACATCTAGTATACCAAAGCTCTTAAAGAACAGCTTAATAAAGTTTTTTTAATTGACTCTTTATCATTATATTTTATAAAACTACTGAAGGGATTTCCATAGAGTTATCACCAATAGATGGAATAATTCATGAGGAAGGTTTAATTATATATAATTAATTATGGTTTTGTTTAAATTTGGTGAAACATTCCTAGGTAGTAGAAGCAGACGAAAAATGTAAGAGTTCGACCCGTGAATCCGGGGAAGTCACTAGTCTTGTATATAAAGAAGTATAACTTACATAACACGTTGATGGTGTGAGACGAGACGACGTTCTCAGTGAGCTGGGCGTTGATTCCATGACAGACGACCACTATGGACCTCCTGTTCGGCTCCACAATCACAGTGATGTTTGATGTCGTAATCCAACCGCCTGGCAAATCATACAAAATAGGAATTAATTAAACAATAAATCATATATAATATAATCTATAACTCAACATTTAACATGTGTTTCAGATGAGAGATGTATGATAGAACAATGGTAGAGATATGGATGTGTACGTTGTTTATACTATGGTTGTATGAACCGTTTTTAGGGTTTCGTACCCAAGGGGTAAAACGGAAACCCTATTACTAAGCCTCCGCTGTCCGTCTGTCTGTTTGTCAGTCCGTCTCTCACCAGGCTGTATCTCATGAACCGTGATAGTTAGACAGTTGAAATTATCACAGATGATGTATTTCTGTTGCCGCTATAACAAATACTCAAAAACTGAATAAATAAATATTAAAGGCAGCTCCCAAACAAAAAGCGTGATGTTTTTACTTGTTTTGCTCGATATTGATTTTGGCAACAGGTAGAAGCTTGAAATATTCACAGAATATTTAAGCATATTATTCACTTTAAAAATAAATAATTAAATTGGAATAAAATTAATATTTAAGGGTTTTCAACAGACATGATTTTTGCCGTTTTTATAGCTAATGGTACGGAACCTTTCATACGCGAGCGATTGTTGTATGGACCGACTCGAGCAGGGAACTACTACGACCTCACGTCACTGTACCTTACAGGAGACAAGCGTTAAGGTATTTTATAGTTTTGTGTCCAGTGATTTAGATGCTGTAAATTGGTGTTCATTCCCAAACTAAGGGCTAAGACTAATTTTTCATTGCATTATACTGTTAGCCTCCCGCTTCCTCACATCTTACACTATTTTGTTTGTCCTATAGAACGACAAATATATTAGGGCGTGTTCAAACCAACCGTATTGTCAGCCGTCGACTGTTAGCTAGCATTGTTAGTAAGTCATGATTTACTTTTGTTTACACCGAAACCACGAGACGTCTACTTACTAATAGTACTCTATATTAAGCAACAGATCAGAGGAGACTGTGATGATCCTCAACATTTCATTGTTAACCCTATCCAAACGCTCAAACGAGGGCAAGCTACGTCAAAAGTATTTAACATATTTTACCTTCAGGTGATATAACAGTTCTATTGCTGGCTTCCTTGTGATGCTTCCCTAGTACCACCCACTTGATATCAGCGGCTGGGTTTGAGGGTGCGGTGCTGCAGCTCAAGGGCACCGGGTCCCCCACTCGAGCTTCTGATGGTCCGGATATTGTTACGTGAGCTGGTGCAACTGTAAGTAAAGGGAACATTTAAGTAATTCCATTCAATTAATAAAGATTTTTTTATAGAATAAGGACTCAAACGAGCGAGTGATTCACCTGATAAGTGAATACCCATAGGTATCTGCAACAAGCTAATGAGTTGCAGATGTGTTGACCTTTAATGGCTACTTTTCCTTTTCTTATCCAACATCTCCTTCACCAAATCCTCGTCTTTTTGTGTTGTGTATTCTTTGTGTCTTTATATAGGTATAAAAGTAAAGACAATATTCCAGTTTGCTGTGCACAAAACCTTAAATTGTCTTTGAAATAAACAAATATCCGACCATTTAGGGAGTCTTTAAAAATTCAAATTCAACGTAGAGATGGCTGAAACACTCAAAGTTAAAAAGGGAATTGTTGGAAGCAATCACACCGCTAACTTTGTCTAAAACATTACTCAAAAGTTCTCGGACGCCATTGCTACCGGAGGTGTTTAAACTTGGAACCGCACTTCTGATAGGAGGAAACAATTTTAATTCTTTGTTTGAATTTTTTAAATAAGAACAGCAAACCAGCAAACACTTCGGTAATATAATTAAACTGGCAATTCATCCCGGCTTCATCTCTGCTTTGAATCACTCGAGTTACAAGAGTAAGTAGGGTAACAAGAGTTACTTAAGGTAACTTATACTTGAAACTTTATGTATTTAATAAGACATTAGTGGAGTGAAAGGATTAACCATAGAAAAGTGAGTTTGTATTTAACTGTATAGCAATTAAATATACTAAATTGGGACCTGTATACTAAATAAGGAACATAAAGTATAAATATTTTCATTCCGCTTAATTGGAAATAACTATAGGTTCGAATAAAATTTGCTCGTTGATTTTCTAACCATCACAGTATATTGTCTGAACTTTGACATTAAACGGAGGTCTTATGTAGATTCAGCGACATTTCTAAACGATTTTCATTGTAAGTAAACTTTAGAGCCGGTCTTCTTAGCGGAATATCGGGGACGTAAATCAATGGTGATATATATTGGCCAAGTTCCGTACCAAAGTTCCGTACCAAAGTTTGGACGTGTCTCTTGAAAAATAGGCGCGTCCGTACCGAATAGGGTTTCCAGTTTCGTAGCCCCGATTCCGAATGGAATTTGTTCGTTTAGATAGATTCGCTTTTCAAACATTGGCGTCTGGTTTCGTTGAAACATTCAACCCCCAACCCCCTCCCTTATGTCCGAACGGCAAAACCAATATTGGACGTTTTAGTGAACAAATATTATTTGAAAGATTTTACGTATTGTGGACTATAATGGATTCCTTAGTTTTCGTATTTCTCGGACGTACAACTGTTTTCTGGAAATTGAAAATGTTCCTCTACACAAATTCAAATCTAAAAATAAATGGCTACGAAAAAAAAAACACATTACTGATATGCCAGAGCACTATTTTAATGGCCAGTTAGTGTTATCTAATTTTTAACTCATCTCCCATTTCTGATATCCAATTTTACACCACACGTTTTTGCCGTCTTTCGATCTTTGCAACTTTAGCGAAAATTAGTAGCTATCTTGTGTATAGAATTCAAACATATTTGTATTGGTTGAATATACCATTCTCGCTTCTGGGCTTTGAAACTCTTGTTGAGTTTCCACTTTTCTCAATTCCTCCACATCTCTCGCCAGACTTGAACCTGGAGTTCTTGCAGGTCTCTA
>JWHW01051020.1:182100-202268 GCA_000931545.1 Papilio glaucus | reverse complement strand
TAACTAACGCAATATTAGCATATGACAAATCCCAATCAGTTCTGTACGTGAGCGTACGTAGTTTCCAAACACAGTAATTGTTTCAACTTCAATAAAATACCTCGTGGTACCATTTGTGTGTTTGATTTTAATATGTTTTGATTGTGACAACTTCTATAGCGGCGTTAGACGATATTTGCTAGGGGAAAATGTTATATTCGCGTGAACAACATGCGACAGCAACCCACTTATTTGAATTTGGAATAGTCAACGAATTTTTATTACATTTATTTTTATTGTATTCAGTTTATTTTATTGTTAAGGCACAAGGTTTTATTTTGGTTGATTTATTTTCAAGCTTTCTAATTATTTATGTGATTATTTCTTTTACTTTTTCCACCTACAAATGAGTTAAAAATTTCGTCGTTTGCTTTTTACTCTAGTTAATAGATTCGAAAATGTAATTGTAATATATTTTGCTGTTAAATTATCTTCTTATTTGTTACATAAACTAGTTAATATTTCAAACATAGTCAACTCCTTTTTGTTTACTTTATAATACCTAGTAGGTCCCTATACTTCACTTATTACTCAAAAACTCACAGAGCAATTGTGTCACTGTGGTGTTTGAATGAGGATGGTTGTAGAGGTGTAAAAGATCTTCCGTGTTTTTGTCCTATCTTTCCCTTTTTTTTGTGATTGAAAGGTCACTGTTTGCCTAGAGGAGGCATTTACAGCTACACCGGGCTCGAGGCGGCAGAGCGCAGAGGGCGCCTAGCCTAAGCCACTTTAAGAGTAACTTAGCTCGAGGGCTCCCTCAGTAGAGGGAGCCTCGGCTCAGGCCGTTACTTTATTATTTTCACCGGATTGGTCTATCTTTCCCCCAGAACCAGAGTATCCCCCCCGAAAAAAAGGGGCGTAAAAGATACGGGTGTTGAAAATACATTCGATAATATGTTATCAATAATTGTATAATTAGGAGAACGACCCATCGATGCTGTTGTTTGCAGCTAGTTTGTATACAATAATACAATATTTTCTAAGCAGGAGAGCTGATACGTTGGATAATGCAAACAAATTGATGTTAATAATGTTAGGAGCTCCAATCAAACGTGTTCAAATTTAAATTGGAATGTATACGAAGCACGAAAATTACTGATATTTAATATATTTAAAGCGCAGTGTTGGCTTAAGTAAGAATAATCGTTGTTCACAGCGAGGTACAGTCGCGAAGACAAGAGGAGTGCGGCCACAAGTGGGGCTAATTGCTGCTACGGTTCACCAATCACGTGCCGCATTCAAATGACTAATTTATTAGTGTTTGGTATCATTATAAGCGGTAGCGGGTAGCGTTTCAATAGGTATATCATTAACTAGCTTTTACCCGCGGATTCACATCTGAAACAGCTGTTACTATACTCAATTGAATAATGAACTGACCGCGAGTATTTACGCATTGGAACGCTAGATGGCGTTAAGTGTCATTCAAATTCAACTGTGTTTTGTTACTACACACTTGAAAATATGTGTACAAAATTACATGAACGATTGGGTAGGTTACGCGTGAAAGCGTTACAAACAAACTTACATTCGCATTTATTGTGTAAGGAAGATAGAATTGTGATTTTTAAAGTCGATGTAAAAAAATAAACGGTCGGTATTTCATTTCCGACTAATATAAGGGTTATAATATAAGGGTTGAAAGTAAGCTATACTTTCAACCCTTATAATCTCGCAATAATATATATCATATAACACCTTATTACAAAAAATCTCAACAACCCTGGTTTAAACCCGAACTACGTAGTCCAGCTTAATCTCTACAACCATGGTCTAAATGAATCCCTATTACAAAACGTAGACCAAACCAGAACTTCATAAACTAGAAATTTGAACCACGGTCAATCAATTATGACAGATAATCATTCGCTCACCTAATGTCATTCGATAATAAACGAAAAAAATTCAAATGAATAACCTTAAAGACACTTCTGACATAAGTCTAAATCTGTGGTCTAAATAGTTAAACCTGGGAACGCAATGGTTTAAAGTTGTTACCATAGACAGTCCAGGTTTAAAATTAAACTACGTTTTGTAATATGAATTTGTAATAAACCACTTCCAATGTAGATTTAAACCAGGTTTTTTAGTTAGACCACGTTTTGTAATAAGGCGGCTAAGGTTTTAAGATATCATATAAAATATATTATTAAGCCTTTTTGCATTCGAACCCAGGACCTGTCAGGTAATATTACTTAAAGCTGTATAAGCTATTTGTTCGTCCATTATATGAATCACAATTAAAAATTACAAAGAAATTATGGTACGTAATTAAAAAGTACACGGTTCGTGATAACCATCTTTCTCACGAAGGGACCAGGTAGCGGGGTCAAAGTGAAACTCCGTCAAGCGGAAATTTCAAAGCCTTCATTTATTATAAACCTCTTAAGTAAAGCTTTACATTATTACACATTACATTTGTAGCTGAAGTAATTTTTGGTTTAATTTAATCGATCGTAATTTACTTTAATAAGTCTATTTAAGTTAACTACATAACTAAGTTAGTTAAGTTAGAAAACTATATAAAATAAACGAAAGTTTACAATTAAAAGAATATGTTTTAACAGTGGTGGATCCCGCAACAACATCTGTTGTTAAAATTGACCGGTGAAATACCACGAACTCACAGAAGACAGGCGTGAAGTAGAAGTAGAAGCTTCTGCGTTTTTGCAAATGAGTGAGGTGCCGGAGACCCAATTTGAGATCTCTTCCCTTTTCCACCCTTTCCCAATAAGCATAGAATAGGAACGGTAAGAGATTTAGACGAGGAGGGGACGGATAAAGCAAATGTTGTTTTCCTGTCCCTCTGTCCATTAAAGGTAGGGAAGACATCTGCAACTCATAGTTACTCACTTAACATCAGGTGACCCTGTTCGTTTTCCTCCTTTTGTCATTCAGCTGTGCTATGATAGTTCAGTTAGATCACTTGATTTTATATTTTTAATATCAAAAAAAATCTTTTTGACGGAAAAATCGAATATAAGTTGCGATCCTCGATTCTTGTTAAAATTCCTATTTCCTTCCCCAAACCGTTCCCTCCGACAGATCCAATCTCTGGACCTTTACAAAAAATGATATTTCAGATGGTGGGATATGACTTCGACCTCTGACCTACATAAATTTAGGCAAGTTACATTTCTCTATTAGTATCAATATTTATTCGTATAAAAGTGTTGAATTAGTATGGTTGATTTTATTCATAGACAAGCCGAGCCCCGTGGTTTCATCCGTCGCGCCGTACATTTTGACCGACAATTATCCAGCCTAAGCTGAACCCTATTCAATATCGTTGATCATATACATCCGATGTCAATTTACATTGGATACTATTTCTGCATGCTAATTTTCATTTGACTCATCACTCGTCTACACAATAGCACAAATATCTTTTCAAGTCTCTAGTTCCAGTAGTTTGGGCTGTGCGTTAATATACCAGTCAGTTTGTTCTTTTATATTTATACATTAATACTAGCGGAGTGTAAAACATATATCAAAGGAAGGAGCACAGGGTGCACTGAATGCGGTGGCAGTGGTCCAAGTTATAAGATTATATCTGAAATGTTAATTTATACGGTTGACTGACGATATGAACATTATGTTGGTCTTGTATATACTAAATTGGTACAATTGATTTGGAAATATAAAATCCAGTATAGTGATACGTGATCAGTGAAATACCACGAACTCACAGAAGATACGCGTCAAGTAGAAGTATTCTGCGTTTCGTCTGATGAGTGAGTGCCTAATTCTACTCCTCTTCCCCTTCCCATCCTTTTCTAATTAATTAAGGATGTCATTTTCCTCTGTTTATCCCCTATCCTCGGTTCTTTAAAGGAAGGCAATATCTGAAACTCATTAGCTTGTTGCAGATGTCTATAGGTGGCGGTCGCTTGAAGGCGGATGGATCGCTTGCTCATTACCTTCTATTATAAAAAAAGATCAAAACATACAGTAGATATACGAAAAAAAAATTACGTCAGATTTGCGTTTTGTTGTCGCTACCGCTTATAACTTGGACAGTGGAATTATAAATTTCTCTCTAAATTTTCTGAGGCGTTATTTATTACTTAATCTCGTTGCCGGCGAATGTTTTTAGTAAATTTCTCTTAAGATATAATACCGTGAAGAATGGCCAAGGATCTTAAAGACATTAACTTCTCTATGTTACTGTTTGAACTCCTGTCATTTTCGTGTCCAAATAAAATTTACATTTAAACTAGCAGTTGCACGTTGCTTCGCACACACTCCTTTGTTATTTTCCACATAATATATAAACACAGTAATTATATATTACTTTTTTTTAAATCTAAACCATCCTCGAATCCCCTTGAACTCACACAAAAAAAATTCATCAAAATCGGTCCAGCCGTCTAGGAGGATCGAAATCGGGTTAGCTGTTACGAAGTCTAGGAACATACACAAAAGTCTCCTTTTCATAGAAGATAAATCTTTCTTAGATTAAATCCACTCTATTGATTAAAAGAAAGAATATTAATATTAAAAAAAACTGAAGAGTTGGTTTGTTTGAACGTGCTAATCTCAACAACTAGCAATCAGATTTGAAAATTTCTTTTTGCATTTGACAGCCCAATTATTAAGAAATCTTATAGGCTATTTAACATCACGCTACAATCCTTAGGAGCTGAGCAAAAAGGGCAAAAACCCTAAGTGAATAGATTGTCTTTTCCGAAACAGTTAAATTCTTTAAAAATAGATGGTTTTGTTTTGTTTCCATTTAAAACTAAGCCAACGTTGTATTATAATTTTTATGGCTCAAGATCCTTTAAAAAATATGCTTAATATATTTAAAGTAAATTTTTCAGTCTGATCCAAGCCGACTTAAGGAAACATTATCTTGGCAAAAGCGTTAGACAGTTCTGATTCTTCATCGCGTTCCGACGTAACCTTGTAGGGACGTATAAAAAATTCAAAGGCTATGAAGATTGATTAATGAATGGACAGAAAACGCCGCTCTGATAAACTTGACGTGGCCCCGTCGAAAGCTTACCAAGTTCGTTTTTTTTTAACAAATGAATAAAATTTCTTAGGAGAATATTTAATAATTTTCAACTTGTCAGTGCCAAAAAAAATTGATTAACTTTCAAACTTTCTAAGAATTATTAGTTTAGTCAGTGGATTTGATAAGAGACGAGAAGAGATAGAAGATACTGTTATAAATGATTAAAGCTTCCATTTTTCGGAAAAATAAATTGAAAAATTTACAGTACTACGAAACCTCTGACTTGGCGTTAACATCTTAAGGTGGCTATGAAATAAGCATCACACATACAGTTCAACAATCTAAATCTGAAAATAACATAATAATTCATCAGGAAAATAGTTAAGGGAGCCTAAGGGCCTTTGCACACTACGTTTTCGCGCATCGTAGCAAAGAAAATTTAGAAGATATCACTGAAAAAAAAAACATTATGTACGGGTTTGCAAATGCAATATACCCTTCTCTAACAACGCTGGTTTAGCACAGAGCTATTAAATTTCTCCGACCTTTACACGGCTTATTCGAGTGTAATTTCACTCAATTTCGCCTCGGTGTAGTCTTACAAAGGAAACATTTTTCCCTTTTCCCTGTATCTCCTTACCGTATGGTACAAGGCATAAGGGTTAAGTGATTATTGTATTAAGAGAAATTACCGAGCAAATAGATCATATACTAATGTAAATTCTAAGATGTGAAAGCGTATTTACTAGTTTTTAAAATTGCATTTTCAAGATAGCAATTAAGATGGGATTTTATATGAATTACTATAAATATCTATGCAATGATCGGAACAGGTTTTCAAAAATATACTAAACTACTAAAATGCTACTTCAGTTGTATCTAAAAACAAACATTTACAACATAAATATGTCATTATAAGGGTATATTCTTCGTCTTATGGGAATTAAATTTAAGTTAAACTCTCACAGTACCAATTACGTATATCAATATTCTAGTGGCTCTTATGACTTGGACCACACACCCATCTACTTCTTCATCCTTAGTCGATTGTCTTACATCTTTTATTTTAATACAATATGATATCTTCCCGTTTATCGGAGGACGAATAACAGGCAAATTTATGAATATCGCATAGAGTATGCGTCAATATAGCCTCCATTGAACGAACGGATTCGCATAGCGAGCTCTAATGGGCGTAATAGTTATTTCGTACTGCCATTTATTGGATAACGCGGAAGAATTATTTAGGTAATGTCTGGGAAGAGATATCAACGATAATTACATGTATTTTTTTGTGTAAATGAAAAATACTAAAGTTTTCACTTCGTTGGTAAACAGTTTTCTTTTCAATGTTAACTTTAATCTTATTTTTTTGGTTTAACAAACTTTTAACAGCTCGACCTGTTGTTTCTCTATAAGTGTAATGTAACCATTGTCTTCATTTTAGTCAATAATCGTACGCTGGACGTAGGCCTTCCCCATTGACCGTCACAGAGATCAGTCCACTGTCCTCATCTAGCGGGTTCCTGCAACTTTGATCAGGTTATCGGTCCATCGTGTAGGAGGCTTACGTTGCGACGACCTGTAGGTGGCCACCTTTCAGCCCCATCGACCATCCGTTCTGCGAATGTGTCCGGCCCATTACCACTTAAGGTTATGTGCCTTCGGACTGTGTAACGAAATCTTTGGATGTATTTTTTCTGAACTCAAGATGTTCAGTTAAAATTAAAATTTGCACACCTTACTCAAAATATTTCTAATAATTATGTAATATTGATAAATAGTCATTACCATAGCAACGAAATCATTTGTTATTCCCGTGACATTATTTGACGATTTAAACTTTTGTGTTTACTGTACAAACACAATCAGTTTACGGTGTCGGACTCACGTCACATGTAATAACATGAAGGCTACAAATAAATAGACTCATCTATAGATTTTTATTGAAGGAATTATAAGACTACAAAAACTACTAAACTATTCCCGGATTATGGTCATGTCAGTAACTTCAACGCTTCCGCAAATAATAAAGCCATAAATTTCAACTTTTATGAAGTTTTCATTTCCTTTGGCCGAATACCAGACACAATCAGATGAAAGAAAAGATCTCCGCAACGGATAATAAGGCCGTCAGTGAGGGAAATTCTAAAGGCTTAACCCCGGAATCGAACTATGACCCGGCCTGTACCCCCTAATCCTTTGCTCTCATCTATCATTCTGTCTAATACTTTTTGCGTGGCCATTTTAAGCGAAGTGTTGGAGTATCTAAGCTATTTTGATAATACCGCCATCTATCCGAAAGTAGCGTAAAGTTGTGTTGTTTACTTAAACACCAGCAGTACTTTACGCTACTAATTTGAATGAAATGGTTTAGACAGACATCCGCATTCTTCTTAATCGTGAAATAAAATATCGAAATATAAGGATTAGAAAGATTATTACCCATTATCTATAAAAACAAGCAAAAAAAATCATGTTTGTTGTATGGGAGGCCACTTAAATATTAATTGTATTCTGGTTTTTAGTATTTGTTGTTATAGCGGCAACAGAAATACATCATCTGTGAAAATTTCAACTATCTAACTAGCACGGTTCATGAGATACAGCCTGGTGACGGACGGAAAGGGGAGTCTTAGTAACAGGGCCCCGTTCTACCCTTTGGATACGGAACCCTAAAAAGAAACACAAAAAATCAAATCTAAAAAATAAAACAATTAAAACGTAACGTCAAACAACAATTGTAAATACACAATTTCAATAATAAAAATTAACCTTACAAATACTCCTCGCTTGAAATCACAAAGCTTTGTATAACTTTAACATTTTCGAACAATAAACAACAACGTCAAAGGGGAAACGAACGATAACAACAAAAAACAACAAAAACGAACACCCGCTTTGTCTAGGGGAAATGCATTCCGGATTCTGAAAAACACACTTAGTACTCTCTCAATACGCTTTTTACTTTGCGGGGCGTCAAATTGTCAGCGTTGAAACTACGTTTTTCACGTTACTCGACGTGTCTAGACAACGTTCTGGCGTTAGGCCAGTTGCTAAATTATTCTTTGATAATAGAAATTAACAGTCATTTCTTTCGAATATCCCATTGCTTTTTTATTTCTTTGCGAGGCGAAGACATTTTGTCGCTTCATAATTGCGTTTGGATGACTTCCACGGGCATGATAAATGGTCAGTCGCGTTTTTTATTTGATATTCACTAAATTATTTCGTGTATTTGAATACCAATAAGTATGTATATATCACGATATCTCTGGAACTATGTGGTCTAGAGACTTGAAATTTGGAAGGGATATTCCTTTGCCCGACTAGAGGTCATTTAAGAATGGTTTTAACGAAATTCCACCCGCAAGGGAGGTTTTCTTTTCAGAATAAAAGTTAGGTGCCCCTTGTTATTATCTGTACCCCTGACAATGTGTGTACAAAATTTCATGATGATCGGTCGATCTCTGGAACTATGTGGTCTAGTGACTTGAAATTTGGAAGGGATTATTCCTCCGAGTAAAGGTCAGTTAAGAATGGTTTTAACGAAATTCCACCCGCGAGGGAAACCTCCCTTGCGGGTGGAATTTCGCAGGGCGTTAATTAATTATAAGGCGGAACGAAGTTTGCCGGATCACCTAGTACAATATATAAGAAGAAACTGACTGACTGATATATGAACGCACAGCCCCCAACTACGGGGCCCAGATAGTTGAAATTTTGCACAGAGATTTGTGTCTAGACATAGGCGAAAACTAAACTGGGATTCTTGTAAATTCATCTCCTAAAGATCCAAACTAGGGTACGAAAGTTTTTATGGAGTAATATTAGTAATCTAATGTAAGTTGACCTCAGCTCAGATCTATTATATGGTTCAACTTACGCTGGACAACTATCGATTAATTTAAATGGCACGGCGAGTGAAATCGTGAGGCTGAAGCCATCTAGTTACTAGTATTAGAATTTTTGAAGCCATCTAGTTATTAGAATTTCTTCTTGTTTTTTCAAGAATGACAAATTTTCATCTCAATGATTTCACCCGGGTACGTTATATATGAAAATTAACTATTCAACTACGCTTCTTCTTCACAGTACGACCGTAGTCCATACTGTAACAGGTTTTGGCTATAGATTTTTTACGGCCACCTGACGTCAACCCTACTCGGACATGTATATGAAATATTAGTAGATTATCGAAATAACTTACTAATATTCCTAAATAAGCTTAAACTTGGTTGGAAATGGTTCATGACAATAGTCGAATGGCGGATTGGAATCGACGACCATGTTGTGGATGTTTCACAGTCCGTACCCCTAACTTTGGGCTATGGGTGTTTAACTACGTACCTATGAAATTATTAATGAAAACTGCTAATGAGCCATATTACGTCACAGTACGATGCAAAAAAAGTTTATGTCGAGAAAACATAAGAAGACTTAGTTTAGAACTTTTCACTAACTTTCGTATGTTATCTTCCTCGTTTCACATTTCTGTTACTTGATTTTAATTATAATAATATACTAACTTGGTAAAATAATAACTTGGTACTATACTAACATGGCATTATAATAAATTGGTAAATGTTAAAAATTTATGATTTTCATGTCATACCCATGGCAACCTATATTAGGTTTCATTTTCCTATTCCTCGGGAAGTTTTCTTTCCGGGATAAAAGTTAGGTGCCCCTTGTTATTACCTGTACCCCTGACAACGTGTGTACAAAATTTCATGATTATCGGTTGAATCGTTAAGGAGTTAAAGAGTAACAAACAAAGTGACATTCGCATTTATAATATTACTAGCGGCCCGCCCCGGCTTCGCAAGGGTATTTAACAAAAAAAATTGTATAACTGTAAAAATTGACATAACTGTAGTTAGACGTACGACATCGCGGACTTTTTTTGTAGATATTGATGTCCTCTACAAAATTGTAGTACATCACTTTACTCTATTGCCAATCATTTCCGCAGCGTACGCAATATAACGGTTTTTTGGGTATTTTTCACACGTTGTGTTACATTATCGAAGTTTTCATACGGATCCCTAACTTTTTGAAAATATTGTATCGGCTATGTTCATCAGGGATAATGTAGGATTCTAACAGTGAAAGAGTTTTTCAAATCGGTTCAGTAGCTTCAGAGCCTATTTAATACAAACAAATAATGAAATCTTTCCTCTTTATAATATTAAGTATAGACTAGTCAGCAGCCCAGGCTTCGCCCGGGTAGACCTAATTAAATATATTAATCCGATCGCTAACAAAATTCACAAGAACACTCGCTAGACCAATCTCAACATTGCCTGAAAATTGTATCAGATTCGGTCTGGCTGTTTTGGAGTCTACAGAGAACATACATACACACATCGCCTTTTATATATAGAATAGTTTTGATATAGCAAACATCCATCATTCGTCAGTAGAAAATAAGTAGCTTTGAGAACTCTATTCCTACATCAAAGTAGATTGATTTAAAGCCACTCAACGTTAACCAATAAAGTTATATTAGATCAATTCTTAGGAAATAGACGAACCCCACAAATTAGATAATTATATTACATGATAAATGTGTCGCCAGCAAAGCCTCCGAGTTGGCCCGATTCCAAGCATTGTGTTTTTTACAATATTGACGTTATCTGGAAAAATGGCAGCCCAACATATTCATGGCGCACGATATATAATTTTCATTGGCAAAGTTACTTTAGCGAGTTAATTCTGCGAGTTCAGGATTTCATTGGTAGTGGGATGTTTAGTTTGTTGGACTTTTAACAATAGATCGAACAGATATAATAATAAATTTTATTTATTTAGGTAATAAGGGTCCAATACGTTAACATTATTGGGAAAACTTAAACTAATTTATCCAAGGTCTAATTTATAATATCGATTTAAAAACACATTTCAGTGTACCTGTAACGGAACTAGTGAAGTAATGATTCAAACTTTACAATAAAAAATAAAAGTTAACAGTTATAAATGTTTGTTATACCCACCCTGGCATACATCACTAGTGATGCGCGGCGTAACGGTTTATCGAAAGTCGATATCGACATAACGCGCGCGTGACAATAGCCGCTGACATCTTTACGATCCACCGCCTGGGGAGATACTTTAATGTGTTGTTTTAATGAAAATATCCCAAATGTTTTTCTTCGTAAAAAAATCATTAGTTCGGCTTTGTTTTATGAATCTATTACCCTACATATGTATGTTTATTCATAAAAACTAGATGATCGCTTGGAAAAAAATGGCATACAATATCAATTATGGCAGATCGTTATATTTATAATTAAATAGGTTGTTATTTAATGATTTCTCATATCTACGCGAATACTATACATTGCAATAAAACTAATTTTACTCAAACTCAGAGACCTCCCCCCACTTGACCATGAGCGCTGTAAAATACTGGAAACGTGGGGAACAAATAACGTAAAATAAACGTGATAAAATTCGTTTACTTCCAAGGTTATTATTTTATCTGTTTTAAGGTTAGAGACAGGCAGTAGCAATAGCTGTTATTTGAATGGGTCGGCTCAACTGTGAAGTTCCACGATCATTAAAGGAAGTATTCCTAAAATTTTAAGTGTCCTGTCCCGTCTACCATCTTTTTATTCTTTTATTGTCTTTTGTTATTCCTAACTATTTATTAGAAGATGTAACGAATCATCTGTTGTCTGTTCGGTCAACATTTTAAATTGTAGCGGTTGGTATTTAGCTTTGGTTAACCAAAGTTGAATATTACCCTTATCTAGGAGGATCCAAATTGTATTGATTTGGAAGTTGTTCGGGCGGTGTCAAAGCCTGTGATACTACTTACTTACTAAAAATTTATTTAAATATATTCAAATAAAAAGATCATTTACGCAAATCTAAAAAGGTTTTATTAAAGCATCGATATATCAGTAGTCCGCGAGAGTAAACGTCTTCGAAAGATTTGTGCCTTTGCTTCGGCGGTTTTGGCTGGGAATAAATTTCTATTGGGCATTCTCATTTCCTTTACGAGTCGGAATGGGGGGGCTATTCTGTAATGTAACATTGAACGCGGTTGCACATGAAAAGTAATATTTTTCGCCGTTTGTATTATCCATTCATGTATTCCACAGATTTAAGCTTGGAAATTGCTATGAAAGAATACGTGCGGATTTATTCTCGGACCGGTACGTTCTGTTTAAACTGTTATTAATGAGAACTTTACAAAAGGAAATGGGAATAGATGAATAAAACATACATGACTTCCCGCAAACACTCCCGGTTTAGGCGAGTAGAGTTTTTTTTAATTCAAACATTACCTACTTTAGTACTAAATAAGGTTCTACCATATTAATCTTTATACGTTTCTATTATATGGTTAGTATATGGATTACAAAACAAAAGGCACTCTATAAATACGGTTCAGAGCATTTCTTAAGAAATTACTGAATATATTTTTATCTTAAGATGGGTGTCTGTCTGTCTTTCTGAACAGATCACTCAAAAGTTACTGAACAGAATTTCGTACGGTTCTTATCAATAGACGGAGTGATTCTGACGAGTAAGGTTGCGCAAATAACTCATCAAGGTTTTGTATAAACTTACTGAAGTATCATGATCGACTGTAAAGTTTACATTTTACGACATTTGAATTTCAGACCTTGAGATGTATTTTATTCAAAAACACACAACACTTATTAAAGTGACGCCAGCAATACATAAATAAAAATAAATAAATATACGCTCACGCCCGTAACCCACAGGGGTAGGCAGAGATTATGGATTTTCATTTTGCGCGATCCTGGCACACCTCTCTCGCTTCTTCTACATCCATACATCTACGCATACAAGCTCTTCGGTTACGGGTACTCCTTATATCGCCCTTCTATAGTATGTTACTAATCTGATCGATATAAGTTCTCCTAGGACGTCCCCTACCAACGCTGCCACTTACTTTTGCAACATGAATTTGTTTCGTTACTCTTCCTTCATTAATCCCTAATTTAATCAAAATTAATTTATCCGAGATTTAAATATTTCTAGACAAATGTATAAAAAACTTTCAACGCGATTTATTTAAAGGTAGATAAAAACTATAATATGATATGTAACACGCTGAGGGCCGCATATGTGCATAAGCCGCATATGCGATACTTAGAGATTTAAAATACAGCCCAGTGGAGAAAATGTGATATCTATAGATATGGCTATCCGATATGGTATGTCGATAAACACTAACATAAATACTGCAAATAAAAAAATCGATACTTTTCTTGTCACTAATGAGTCACATCACTAAACATCATGTGACGTCACACGTCTCCCAATAGCGTTAACCAGTACAGGGTAGAAACGGGTAGTAATTTGCCAGCGAAATGTGTTACGAAGTACCTTATGATGCAGTAATTAAGATTAAATCACACATACAGCCGGTTAAGTACTGCATTCACTGAAATGATTTAAAAGTTCCTTTTAACTATGCTTTACAAGTTGCCAGCAGGAATTAATACAAATTGTTGGTCGCTTAGAAATATAAAATGTAGACCAACATAACTGGGTTGGCTAGTGTTGGGAAAACTTAAGTATCGATATTGTAGTAAAATTATGACATTGCCAAAAAAACAAAAAGAAAATCTGTTCAGCCGAGCACTACTAAACTTCACAGGATCAACCGATAGGCCAATAAAGATTTTTCATAGAAATCGGGCGAGCCGTTTTGGAGTTCATATGGGAAATACACGAGTCGTGTATCATGTATACCATGACTTTTTTTTATTTTATTAGTACCAAGATACAAGACGCTGGCATAACAAAATGTGTTTCTTTTGCTTAATTAAGTACTTGTTGTCGTCTGTAAGTAATTGTAAAAACGTTATCATTTAATGTAATAGTTTTTTTTTATTTTATTTTAATCCTTACTTTTTAGTTCTTTTATTTATGTTTAAAAATGTAACGTAGATATTGTTAGTGTTGTGTGTGCCTTTTATCGATATGTTCATCTGTTTATTTCTGTTAATTGTACGTATATATTTGAACATATTATCGGTGTACCTAAAAAAATAAATAAGTAAATAAATCAATCAATTATGTGTGTATGTATTATATGATGAGGAGGAGGAGGAGGACGAATCCTACTTTATATTATAAAGAGAAAAAGTTTGTTTTTCCGGGTCAACTCAAAAACTACTGAACCTATTTTTATAATTCTTTTACCAAGAAAGCTGGCCTATCAGAGGGTAACAGTAGCTATTTTTTAAATGTCTGTTTATCTCGAGCAAAGGTAAAGCGCATCGCTAGTAATATTTAGTGTGTAAGTGATATATTTTATATTAGCACCCTGCATGCCATCAATGTAACCTTTGATAAAATCACCAACGGTGCATATCACTGCATTTAGAAGCACTTGATTCAATAATTATCATTTAATTTACGGTAAAAATTGATTCGAACTATTCATTTAACTTTTGACAACCGTTTCTTGCTATCCAAGAATAAGAGTCTCTAAGTAACGGCACCTTCAGTTATAACGTTTCCACTATAAAGTACTAAAACATGAATATGCTTACGTACAAAAGTGAGAATAACTCGTTACATTTTGTCAGAATATAAGCGCATAAGATATTTATACTTCGCTGATCCAATCCCGTAATCCCGAAATCTATTCTGGGAAAAGGCTGAGTGACAGGCTGTCACTCGGGAGGGGTAATAGCGTGACAGGTTAAGACACGCCCCGGGGATCAATCGATAAACTCCCTAAAGAAAAAGACTCAGGTAAGAATTACAAAGGGAATAATAAAATATTATTTGGGGAACTTTTCTACGGAACAGTGTCGTACCCGGATTGATTATTATCGATAAAATTGCCGAGTTCGAACGAGAAAGGAATTGAATTGTTATTGTTGGGGGCCCATTTGTTCGTATGCGTGAAAGCATTGAATAGAGTAGGGTTTAAACGATATCTTTGTTGAACGAAACTTTGCTGTGTCACTGTATCTTTTAGGGTAAATAGGCTGTATTGATTTTGTCAAAGTTTCCACAGGACCTACAGAGAACAATTTGTCGATTTATTATTTACAAATAGTATTAAACGAGTTATAAGGAAAACATTAAAAAGGTTGATTTATATTAAAGTTGGTTCAGCTAACTACGATTTTCGTACACAAAACAGGAGGAAATAAAAGTCTTAATGAAATATAAGTACGGCGTTTGGTTAAAATATTACTGCGACGATGCACTATTGAGTTTCCATCGTAATAGAGACTTCTAGAAGGAAACTAAGTAATAAAAAGAACGACCATATGATCTGATATCTCACTTTGGTAATAAACAACGTTAACATTATGTACCAACCTCTCGGACAGTGGGTTGGTACCATCTGTCTGCTACAACTCTAGAACTGCCTCATTGGTCAAATCAAATAGCGTGCACTTTCGGCTTCCTGTACACACTTCCGTGCCTTTTTACGAATTGACACCCACAGGTTGCAGGAAACAGAGTAGAAAGACGTTACTAATCAAAAACTTGTTCAATTTTCCCATTTATTTTGTAAATTGACAGTAATAAAAAGAAGAGAAGCTTAAAAATATGTTGAAGTTTTTATGTATTTTAATTGTTTTTTGAGCTGACTCTATAGAATGAATCTACAATGAACTTACCAAGAGGACTATAGTCAGGCTCCTTGCATACATAATAAAAGTTATTCATTCTGTTGTTGTATATTAATTTTAACCAAGGAAACAATAAATTTCCTTTAAACATTTTAGAATATCGAAAACTTACCCCATCCCTACTCCGGACGGGTGCAGTGCTGTGCCTCATAAATCAGCCTCCGTCGACGTGAGGCATGTCTTAATACAATTCTAAAGTGAAGTGTTTATTTGTAAACATATTTATCGATAGATTTGTTTTTTTTTTTTCGTTGTTGAAATAATATGAACAACATTTTATTTTTCGTTTATCTTTATAAAATTTATATCGTCGTACACTAACACTAAAAGTTGTTTTACTATTATAAAACAGTTTTATTTTATTCGGAAATGAAATTGAAATATGTAGTTTATTTGTAAATTTTTTTGTAAAAAAAAATTGTCGATAAACAGTTATCGATTGTGGTGCATCATTAAACTACATAAATCATGGAGACATACGCCCTATCTGTTGCCAGTTTAATACGATCCCCTGAAACGTCTACAGGGGAGAGTTGCTTGGTAAGGGGATGGGGAGAATTCCCCCCTTTTGGGGAGGTCGTTTTTTTACAATCTCCGCGTAGGCAAAAAGCCGACTTCGCGGACGTGATATTGTTATGTATTTTCTGGAAGTTTTGATAGGATATTGCTTCCTACGACTCCGTTATACTTGAATATTTCTCTTGTCAATTTTTGGTACTAATTTGATCGTTTCGTTTGATTAGAATCGGAATATAATGGAAGATTCTATCTGTTTAATAAACAATTATGAGCTTTTTGTATTCATGTTTTCTCAAATAAGTATTTAGAGTACAATTTGTTGAAATAAGTTTTTTTAACTTGTCTTTCGCATCCAGTAATTGAAATAAACAAATGTACTAAACATCACCCCTCAACCGTTGGTGGGCTACGCTAGCTAGATTAGCTGGGCTATTTTAGCTTCTCGTAACGGGACTAAAGCAGTATAAACTTCTGATGGTATCTTACCTGTACGCCATACGTATCTGTTCTCCGTTCTTGTACCAGATGAGCTGGGCTGGTGGGTTGCCGCCTCGGCTGCGGCAGACCAGCTCCAGGCTCTGACCACGTCTGACAGTCTCGCCTTCAGCGTAGCCCTCGATGTACGGAGCGCCGGGTGGATCTGAGGACGATAAATAAATCAGTATATACTAATATATAAATAGGAAAGTTTTCATTGTTTGTTTGTCTCGAATAAACTCAAAAACTAATAAACTGATTTTCAAAATTCTTTCTGCCATAGAAAGCGCTTTTATCAGCAAGTAACATAGGCATAGACAAACATATTATTTGTCTATATATCTACCCAACAACATCTAGAAATACAAAGCAATATGACCAGCAAGAGTACACGACCGGACATTTTGATATTAGAAAAAAAGATGAAACAATGAACCTAAGCGAAGACAAAAGCCTGCCATCTCCTTAGATCTTGATGCTATCTTAGTAAAAAAGAGATGTATGTAAACCACAAAAGTTAACACAATTATAATACGCTTAAAATACAACGTGATAGAACGACGGAATAAATAAAGCATAAACCAAAAGTAGCACTCGTTAAAAACTCAAAAAAGGTTATTTAAATTATCAACAATTACTTTTATTTAAATAAAACATTGTCGCCATAAGGACTACATTATTATTATAGTTTGATTATTCAGACCACCTGCAGTTTTTAATTAATTTTTTACTTCGACGCTCAATTAGCAGGGTGACTAGTAAAGCTTTCTTAATTCCTTTTTGGGTAGACAATTCGTTAAGGGATTTTTGTAGGTCGATAAACTTTTAAAAAATCTAAGAGTTTTATTTTATTAATTTTAGCTTAAGTTACATTGCTTAAAATTAAGCTCCGGTCCACTATAATGGACACTCAAAGGGTACCAGGTACCAAACGCAAATGTAATAACAACATCGGAATAATGGGGCTTCCCCACCCAATCTAATCCTCCAATTCATCCAAATATAATTCGAATTAAAGTTTTAATTGTTATAATTTGCTATAACCTACCAGGTCAGGAGGGTCAAGCCCCCCTAAAATGGGGACAAGACCCCCAAATGACTGACTATGTCCTAAATTAGCCACTGTTAGGATTGGATAGGCATTTCGCGTGACTCTAATGTACCGAAAGTGGTCGGTTAATAATGATAATTACTTTGGTTACTTTTATTTACTTTCGCCTATTTCAATATCTTGCTGACGTAATGATCGTTGAAACGTCAAGAGAATTTTCGATAACAAGTATAACATTATGATTTTTATCTCTTTGCACATCGCAATCTCTGTGAAAATTGTCGGGGCAATTTAAAATATTAAAGAAAATAAAAAAGATTTCGCCATTTTTAAGTATTTGCAGAGATGGTCCTTTGAGCGGATCGCTAAAAGATATTTGTTTAACTTTTGTTCTCGAATGTCTTTGACGATTCTTTTTCTTGCTTTTTCACTTTCCAGTTACTTGTTATGCTGTATGTTTAAAGTTTTAACATTTTTAAAAGGTCGCGATTGAGTTTTAGTTGTAAAATTTGCGCATAGATAATTAATGGTAGCGGAATACGTTTTACAAGAGTTTCATTGTTTATCATACCATGACACAATTGTATTTGATTCCTTGGTATGTATGTAACAGTCTCATTTAAGCTCAATTTTTCAATACTTCCAATCCTCAAATTAAATTGAAACTTTGCATAATAACAGAGGACCGATAAAAATACAATTTTATATAGCTATAACCTAGTTCAAACATAATTTGTTTTAAAAATAGAGAAAAGCGCCATCTAGTCACAAAACGCATCGAGAGCTTTGCAAGATCGTTTAGTCAACCATTGATTATTTTAATCAAGTAAAAGATTAAACATACAGCGTGGTAGTATTGTTAGATAAACGTATAACTGTTCGTCCAACATCATTCCTAAGTATATAGTTTTTGTTTTTCAAGAAACACGTATAAAATCTATTTTTTAATATATAAACTAGTATACCACAGTCCCATTAAACTTACCTCTTTATTTTTTAATTAATTAGTGAATCAATTTAAAAATCGAACTTTAACTTTTGCCATTATTGATTTTTTTTTGTCAATGATAAGTTCTCTACTGACTTTCGCATGTCAGTATTTCTTGTGTAGATTATGAAACAAAATTTTTTGCTTTTATTAATTTTACATTATTTATAATTTAAAAATTGACAGTTATCATATAGTAAATCTATCATTTCTACGTAGAGTTTAGCTTTAAATAGAATTAAAAAAAGCTTTAAATAGTTGGTTGTAAAGAGATACTTGAAGTATTTTCAAAATTTTCAAATTGGATTGGACATTAATATTTAAAAATTGTCAAAATTTTTAAATATTAATGTCAATTCACGCAAAAGGTTGTACGAAAATGACAAAATATCTGTGTCGTTGAAACCTCCACGAATAATGAAATCTCCACGAAGGCACTTGTCAATAGTTTCCTTTTGTTATTCGAATTTTGCCTTCCTTCCTTTGTTTCGGCACATCTCCTCGTGTTAAGTGTCGTATTACCGCCATTTTGTTTCCTTTCAGACAAAGCCACTACGTGTTAGTATTAATTTATCTCTTTCTTAATGTAAGTAAGGCTAAGTAATTTAAGTAATGTTTTCTCTCTCTACAATTCTGTGCCATTATGTTCATATCTTTGCTTCGCAAATTTGAAACTGATTCTGACTACATTGATTTTAATACGCCTTGTCATCTTGCTTTAGAGGTTATTCTCCCTTTATTCTCCCTTTTCTCACATTTTCTTGATTTCTTTTCCTTCTCTTTCCTACACAAGTGCATCCGTGACTTTCGCAGACGTTGTGAAACATTAGTCTAAGTAGATAGTTTTAGTAATATGTTTAAGTAAGTAATATTTACTATTTAGCTAATCGAACCTAACCTCTCTCGTTTCTTCTACATTCGTACATCTATACACGTCGGTTACAGGTAATTCGTATATTGCCCTTTCTTTGGGATGTCACAAATGTCATAAACTCTTCATGGACATCCCCTGCCAACACTGCCACTCACTTTTTCAAAGTAAATTTGTGTTCTTTCTCTCTTCATTCATCTTGCAACATTCCCTAACCACCGAAGTGTACTCTCAATTCTAGTCACAACATCAACTTTTAAGCCCCACATATTCCCTAATAACGATATTTTTTATCCTATCGTTTAGTCACGCCTAAGATATTTTTGACTGAAGGTCCTTCAAGAAGCGAGCCTATTTCTTTCTTAAAGGCCGGCAACGCATCTGCAGTTCCCCTGGTGTTGCAGGTGTCCATAGGCGTCGTTGAGCACCTTGGCGTGCCCGCCGCTCGTTTGCCCCCTTCTCTTATATATAAAAAAAATACTTCTTAAGGATTCCATCTCAATACATGGAGTTATAAGGGATATTTCTGTGAAACAGAGTATGTATGTACGTAAGTATATAGAGTAACGTAGTTGTAGATAGAACGAAGAATGTTTGTGAGGATGTTCAAAAATCAACAG
>JWHW01051020.1:163652-175558 GCA_000931545.1 Papilio glaucus | reverse complement strand
AGCGTTATTCCGAAGTAATAATTGTTTAGGAATAGGTAATTTGATTTAATTTAAATTAAACGGCGAGGCAACACAGGAGTTAAATTTATCCATGTCTACAAACAAACAAAAAAGACATGCAATCATAGGGACTACCAACAGAAGTGATTTTTTTTTAAACTTGAAAAAATAAAATAATGTTGCGAACGCGTGTTGACAACTCACGTTGAGCATTTTGTTGACGCGAAACTATATTCTCCTACCAAATATCGTATAACGCGTCTGAAGAAGTTTTAATTTAAATAATGTTCCAACCGATAAAATATCCGATTTATGTGAAAATCATGATAGTATTAAATAGGATCCCGTTCATAACAAAATCAATCAAACGCACGACCTCATTTATGACATCGATTTCGGTCCTTGTAGCGGGTGCAGTGCTGACAGCCTCTGAATTGCTTTTAAAACGTCACGCTGCAAAATTAAAATGAGAATGTACTCACGAGTGTCATGCCAAAAGAAATAAAATACTCTATGGTCATTTAATTGATACTGGCGACTTATAAACCACTTTACTTATAAATTTAAAAATGGAACACTTGTAAAGTCTCAGGTTTGGACGTAGGTCTCTCCATTAATCGCACCTTGGTTCATTGTCACATACCGAAAAAAGAGTAACAATGAAAAACGCCACCAAAAGAGAAAATCTTACTTAGCGCTAATAGGTTATGGGACCCGGACTATAACCTTTTTATAGTCTTGTTCAAGACAACAGACGTCAAGACAAAGGTATGAAAAATGTATTGATTTCAGATCTTGCTACGAGAGCAAATTTTCAAGTCAATGAAAAGTCTAAAAGGGAAATACTACATTGAAACATTGTATCATTTAGCTATAATAAGCTAAAAAAAGCATTAAAAAAGGAAATAATCAACCTAAATAACGTGCAGTAATGTAATATCAATCAATTAGTTGAACAATAGTCTCCCGCCTTGTTGTTATTTTTGGGAGTGCTTTCGAATTGGGTCGACCACATGCTGAGTTTTGTACAAGAACTGTCCTTTATGTTGTTTTTATGAAACAAACAAATGTATTTACTCTGCATTACATCGATAAGTGGACATTATGACAAAATAACATCGATAAAACTAAAGTCACAATCCCATCCCTTTTTTACGTTATCTATAGGTATATAAACATCTATAGTATGCACGTCCTGTTCTATGTATGAAATATGTGTATAGTTCTTTATTATATTACTAACTGTATCTCGCGTTTCACCCGCCAAGTAATTTAATTTCCAACCTAAGCTGAACTCTATTTAATATGATTGATCGTATAGATCTGAGGTCAACTTAAATTGGATTGGATGAATTTATTTTTAAAAAGAAGCAATCATTTTGCTCGCCTACGTAATAAAAAAAATATCGGTCCAAACTTTCAAAGTCTCTAGGCCCAATAGTTTGGATGAGATCGCGTGCGTTGATCAAATCAAGTCAGCCAATTTCTTATTTTATATATTTAAAAAATTAAAATCTATCTGTCTTTCTATCTATTTTTTATACAGTATTTTGTATCTTGCTTAATTCATGGTTTATGTCAAAAAGATTAAATAAATAAAACAAATAAAGTTAGTTTGATAAAAGTATTGGAATTCTTTAAATTGTCATGTCAGTAAAGCCGGTACGTAAATGATAATCACTATTAATTTTAGGGTTGTCACACTTCAAAAATTAATTGGTCCAATTTGCATTCCGCCGTGAATAAATTGCACGAATTTGCACAAACATTTTCCCGTCAGAAATTGCAGCTTGCGAACCCTGCCAGAGTTATTTGTCAGCATCGGAAAATAGTACTTTGTCTGACTTTTGTGAAGGTTTATATCGGTAAAATAATTGTTTACTGTAATAGTATAAGATGCGATATAAGAAATTTAAACCCTCATCTGTTATTTGATCAGGACTTGTATATTAATAAATCACAATTAGGAGCTAAATCTGGGACCAACAACATTAAATCGTAAAAACCAAATTAGTTTGAACTATTTCTTGCTTGAAATGGAATGTTGACTCGAGTTCGATTTGATTTGGTTTGATTTTTAAGATTCAACAGTGTTTACCACAGATTTATGTTCAAGTAATTAGGCTGTGGTATAATCAAGCCTTATTAAAATGCCTACAACAAGGTTGTCATGAATTGTTGGTGTATTTAAGAAGTTAATTTCGTTAAACTTGCAAAATAATCAAAAGGTTTTATTATCTGTAGCTGTTTTCAGTATATGTAGGGTTGTCAGAACAAAGTTTTCTTCTTCTTACTAAAGTCAACTTTGTTTATTAAATTTTCTAACTTTTCAAACGGAGTTCTTTATCGCACGTTATTCGTTTGCTTGCTGGCTGAGGGACCGAAAAAAGACATCATTTTGCAGTGATTTTTGAGTCACTTCCCGATCACTTAGAAAACTAAAACTTGTCTCAATCGACTCAGCTTGCCGTCAATTTTAAGAATATACTATGTATAAAATATTTATGATTTTAACGGTAAAATACCCTTTTTTTATTTAATAATTATTTAATACGAACACAAAAAAGATATTGTGAGAGGAAATCCGTTCGAAACTCTTTTATTTATTAAATATACTGTTAATATTCTCGAATGTAAAATATTAAAATGTTTTAAAAAGTACAAGCTAGTTCTGCTTCGATATAATTTCATGAAGGAACTTTACGGACAGATTAAAGCCTAACTATGTCCGTTTAGAGTCGCTTCCTTGCCCGTGTCCGTTGCAGCAAAATTGCTAGAGGGTAGTTAATTAATAAAATTAGTCGCATACTAAAAGCACTTATTGAGTTGCTCGCTGCGATATAAATGGGGAGAATTCCTAAAGTTCATTGCTTTTGTTGACGGTATTGGAGTCTAGTCCTAATATAATAAAAGCGAACGTTTGTTTGTGAAGGAGATCAAGCGTGAACTAAACCCTATGTACACAACATTTCAAGGGTGTAGAAAATTACATAGGGTACCTACTTTTTATCCCATTTTACCTAATAGTACCAAATTTTTTGAAATTTTGTTAGTAATTTATACGCGAAATCAAGTAATAACGACTTGAACTCGCGCACGAAGGGTTCCGTACCATTATATATAAAAACGTCGAAGAAAAATCATGTCTGTTGTATGGGAGCCCCCTGAAATATTTATTTTATTCTATATTTCAGTATTTCTTGTTATAGCGGCAACAGAAATACACCATCTGTTAAAATTTCAACTGTCTAACTATCACGGTTCACGAGATACAGCCTGGTGACGGCCAGACAGACAGACGGACAGCGGTGCCTTAGTAATATATAATAGCTAGTAATTAATACGTTACTTTACTAAATAAGTTACTTACATAGAACGCTTAGCTGTACAGTGCTCCGCATAGGTACATCCCTCTGTAACGCCTCGTGCCTTGCCTCGCATGTGAAATCTGCGTAGTCGTCGTCCGCCGTCGCCTTGAAGTGAACCCTGTTGACATTGGAATTAGGTTGAGATCACAATAAGCTGGTACTTGACACGGACGAGTTGGACGTGCTGAGTGTGTTATAACGAAGCTTCGATTTGTTACAATTTTTCTTTATATATTAATATTTATGAATTAAAATGTTAGATGGGAAAGTGATTATAGATAAAAACGAGTTTTGATTAAGACAGAGTGCCTGTTCTATTTCTTTGTTTTTATATTTTCCTTTAAAAAATTTCATTAACAAGTTGAAAACAATTTCATATTTAAAATAGTCACAGCCATTCATTTGTAGTATTATTTTCTCCTCCTTCCATATACAACATTAATTTCTGCTTCTTTTAAATCATACAGTACGACAGTGGTCCATACTGTATAGGTTTACGGCCGGCAGCCTGCGTGACGTCAGCTCTTACCAGGAATAATTAGGGGGGCGGGGGTGTCTTCTAACGATATCTTGTCCTATAGGGAAAAGACAGGATTGTGTAGGATTTTCCCACAGAAACTTGACCCGAAGAATCTCCGACCGCGAGTTACGCAAGGATTTGCGTTGATAGACCAGTCAGTTTTTTCTTTTATAGTATATACAGAAGATAACAGTATTTTAAAAAAAACATAGACAGTATAAAGAAAACAGATGGGAAGGCGCAACAATAGTACAAAATAAATAAATAATCAACAAAAATAAACCTTCGTATCTTCAAAATAAAATTCAAAATTGAATAAACATAAATGAAAAAAACGTTCCAAATTCAAATAAGAGTGTTACTGACGCATATGATCGTGTTCTTCACGCGAACCTATAATATTTTCTCCTACCGAATATCGTGTGACGCCGAATAATGTACTTGTAGTTTTTACAACATCCACTTTCCTTCCCCCTTTAAAAACTTTGACAGTGAAAAAAAAAATAATCTTAACGTCGATTATTCAGATATATTCTAGTGACGTCATCAAGAAATGCTCCGCGGGAGAGTCCCAGTTGTAATTACATTACGGGACAGGGAACTGAAATTTCTATATTAGATAATTGTCTCCATCTCAGAGCATTAGAAGCGGAATGCCTTTGCGAGGCAGCTTCAAGTATTCCGTGGAAAATGTTGCATTCCGAAAATGAATATCGTTATGATAGGGATGTACTGGTGTACGATATGTGTAAATGTCGATAGTCTTAAAAATATCGATATTTATTATTACTTTTTACACAACCAATATGCTTCCAAAAGACCTACAACAATTACAGTATTCCGCTACATTACTACCTTTTAACCATTTTATGTAAGTGCCTGCTTAGATAAAAGAATAAGATGCGATATTTAAAAAAAATGAAAAGTGACACTTCCGTTCAATTTATTTCCTAGTAAATTTAAATAACCACAGAGTTAAAATGAAAAATTAATTGCCTTATTTACCCTTTAATGACCCTGCCGGCCGTATTTAAGTCGCAACACAAGCCGACTTTTAATCCCCCCCTTTGTCACGTAGGCTTAATCTTTAATAATATCCCATTATTTCCCCAGCTTCCAGAGGCTGGGAGTCGTAATGGAAAATGGGGTTCGGTTATAAAAATATTTTGTAATTTCGCACGTTTTCTGCTCATTTCTTTGTTTGTTATCAGATGTTGTGATTTTATTTTTTACGATTTTGAGTTTGTTTGTTTTAAGGTCTTTTTTCATTTATTTTTATAACAATAATATATTTCATTGTTATTCTAAATAATGGAAAGTCTGTGAAGTTGTGAATAGCGAACGATCGTGGACGTTGTCGCATTTTAAAATTAATAATACAAATTGTAATAACAATTATGTTATCCAGGTACACCTCTCTCGCTTCTTCTACATCCATACATCTACGCATACATGCTCGTCGGCTATGGGTGCTCCTTATATCGCCCTTAGTGAGCCACTAATCTGATCGATATAAGTTCTCCTTGGACGTCCCCTACACCACTACCATTTACTTCTGCAACTTGAATTTGTTTCGTTATTCTCTACACTCTCCACATGTACACGTGTGTATACAAACGAGTAAATAAGTTTGTAGACACAAAAACATTGCATGTTACAACTCCAACCTGCTTATGTAAACTAATGCTAAGCGCGTGTAACATTGTGTTACAAATGTGCCTCTGTTTATATTGACTTACGTTACAACTGACCCACATCGACTAGATAAATGAGAACAGTACGTTGTTTCTCAATTTAATTAGCTTATGAATGTATCAAATAATTTTAGTTTTCATGTTTTTCCTGTTATAATGTGTACTTGACTGTTAAAAGAACGGATGAAAAAAGAGTCCGGGATAAATGAGATGGATGTGTGGAGTAATACGAATGGATAAGGTACGAAACGAGTATATTAGAGGAAGCCTGAAAGTAGCACCGATAGTGGAAAAGTTAAGAAGCAAAAGGTTAGCATGGTATGGTCATGTTATGAGAAGGGAAGAATGGCATGTGACAGAGAGTTTTAGATATGAATGTAGAGGGATATATCGGTAGAGGTAGACCCTAGAAAAGTTAAATGATGGATCGATGTGGAAGTCGAAAACTTGTTATGCCGACCCTATATAAAGCGGGAAAAGGACAAGGAGTAGAAGTAAGACTAACCAAGCTGAGCCAAGATGCTAATTTAAAAATGAAATCTAAATTAGTTAATTGAAACAAAGAGTAAGCTGTCAATGTATAATCGTACGTAAAGTTGAAAATTAATTTTAAAGCCACTTCACACGTGCAGCGATGCACAAAACGTTCAGAACATTTTCAGATGATATTCGAAATGACATTACGTTTTAATGCGAACTCTGAACTGGCGGAACATTTTATGAGAAACTTTTTTATATTCCAAGTGTTTCATAATTTTAATGTAACATATTTTCTATGTACTCGAGACAAAATTGAGCGCTTATTCATTCTCTAGTTGCATTTCGAAATGCAAAATTATTCGAAATTTAAAATATAAAATAATGAAATGTGATTTTTTAAATGAACACGCTGTATATGACATAAAATAACATTTTAAACTCATGTTTTTCCTAATATTATAAAAGAATCAAGCAAAGGAATAAGTCTTCTAAAATACTTTATACTTGACAAGCTGAGGCCTGGCGTTTTACCCGGCGTACAATTTGATTTAATCCATGGCCCGTCCTAAGCTGAACCCTATTTAACAAGATTAATCATACAGATTAGAGATCAACTTACATTGGCTTATCATTATTTATCATACAAACTTTCATCCCCTAATTTAGGTCTTTAGGGGTTGAATTTAGAAAAAATCTTTATTAGTGCTCGCGTACGTAATAACAGAAATCTCAGTCCTAAATTTGAAGTCTGGGCCCAGTAGTTTGGGCTGTGCGGTATAGACTACCCGTAACCGGCGAGTATTGTATGCGTAGATGTATGGAAGTAGAAGAAGCGAGAGAGGTCCGTAATCTCTGCCTACTCCACTATTGGATATTTTTTTATATATCTTTTGTCAACTAAAGTCAGACTTGACATAGATTCGATATGCACGCAATCTCCTGTGCTCTGTAATTGATTTTATTGTATTTGTTCGCTTTACCTTTCTATTCTTAGTCCACTTTTAAGGCTTCGTTAAGAAATACAATAACTAAGTTATGCGATTACATTATAACATTGCTCCTATTTCTGACAAAAGATACATCTATCTGTATGTATGTAATATTTATGGGTTTCAATTTTACACTATGCGACGCCTTTCTTTTCAAACATTCAAAGCTAGAATTAGTGCCAATATTTTCACTAGCTTAATCATCTTTAATAATATAAAGAGGAGGTATTTGTATGTTTGTAACGAATAAACTAAAAAACTACTGGACCGTTTTCAAAAAATCTGACACGATTCGAATGCTACATTATCCCTGAATAACATAGGCTATGTAATATTATAAAGAGGATAGATTTGTATTTTTGTATGTTCGTAACGAATAAACTCAAAAACTACTGGACCGTTTTCAAAAATTCTTTCACTATTAGAATGCTACATTATCCCTGAATAACATCGGCTATGTAATATTATAAAGAGGATAGGTTTGTATTTTTGTATGTTTGTAACGAATAAACTCAAAAACTACTAGACCGTTTTCAAAAATTCTTTCACTATTAGAAAGCTTCATTATACCTGATGAACATAGGCTATATTTATTACTAGAAATATTACAAAACTATTCAGAGAGGAAAATGAGAAGTGAATGCGAGGGAAGCCACCGGCAGCAGCTAGTTTCTAGAGTTGGGAAGTTCGACTATAATATAAAACCTCACAATATTATAAGAATAGACAAATAAAATGATTTTGTTACTATTGTTACGTTTCAATAAATATACATTTAAAGAAAACCCATTCCGACTAACTCACAGTTATCTTAGTAGTTAGGAATGAATTTTACATTACTTTGGATTCGCTTTGGTTCGAATGTAGAAATTTATAAAATATTCCCAACTCCGTTGTAAGGGAGAAAATTTATATTCAGATAAAAAAAAAATATTTTTCGAGTTGTCGCATTTTCCATTGGGTCGAAATTAATTTGCAAATTAGAAATGGGCAAACAGACATTTTGTAAGGCATTAAATAATGCTTTTTTAATCCTTTAAAACAGTTTTCATTGCGTTTTTTAGCGGCCATTTTTTATTAATGTATTTTTATTAGGCGTCAATGTATGCTGAATTTATGTGGAGTGGTTATTATTCTTATTAGTAAACAATAAAGGAATAAATAATAATATTATACAATACTTCATTTGCAGTGATTTTTGAGACACTTCCTGATTATTTAGGAAACTAAAACCTTTTTCCATCGATTTAGCTTGGCTTAAATACCTTTTTTTTTAAATTAAATCATTACTTAATACAAACACAAAAAAGATAGCAAAAGGAACTTCATTCCATTCGGGTGTCCATACCTCTCTCTCTTTCTTTATACTAAATTGTTAGCAGTTTTAATTTAATAATTGATATATTAATTGATTAACGTAATATTTGTTAGTACCATTAAAGTATCAAATTTACAAAGTCAATGTATACAAAGACAACTCGTGAGAAACTTCAGCATTGCAACGCAGTAATGGTGGTCTTACGTACATACTCGTACGTTACCAACTTATCTCGGCAGTTTGAAGTGTATTACGTATCCACTTCTCTTCTACTGGCATTTGTATAAAGAGAAGGCACACTAATCCGATCCGAGGAAATATCGAAACGGATTTAGGGATTCGCTAATGACGCGGGCTTCAACTCGATTGAACTAGCGCAATCCAGATAAAACCGGTTTGATCCGCACCGCGATGATATTGGAATTTATGGGGAATTGTGCTGGCTTCGTATTTATGTGTAGATCACAACACGTGGATATCTTTTAATTATGGAACAGATGTTTATAATACTACTCTTCATTTTTAAAGACAACATAATAGTTTTTATATATTATTATGTGACAACAAGAGTAAGATAGATAGAGTCTCTCCCATGACAATGTCAAGAAGTTGTCAACCAACATTTTTAACTGTATTTTTTGTTTTAAAACTTGATAATGAAATATCAATGTAATTTTTAACCCTTTCAACTAAGCTCAAGATTTAAAGTTCCGATTGAGGTCAGCCCGCAATTATCTAATTGGCTAGTCTTAACAAAAATTTTGTGACTTTAAAATATTTGAAGACAAAAAAGCTCTATACAAAAAGTTCCTCGCCAAAATTCCACTTTAAAATGTAAAGCCTCGAGATAGTCTAAATAGTTACATTATAGCCAAGTTAATTATTAACTGGGACACAATATTTCTCAAGGCGCCGCCTTCGAGTGTTTCTCTTGGCCGGAAAACCGTTTGGCAAGGAGTGGGCACCTATAGGAACAATAAACGACAGTATTGCCTTTTCGAGTATTCACTTGAAGACGTTATTATTGCCGTACAAGTTCTGTTAAGAAGTCTAATGCAATAACAAAAAGTAGGCATCGAGACAACAGAAGATAAACAATTTAAATTATTTACATTAACTTGTTTATCTATGTAACGGTCTCTTACGATGTAATTTTCGTTAGCTTCTAAATATCCGATCGACTTGAAAGTTTGCAGTCATAAAAAGACCGACTTATTACTTTTAGTCCAGATCAGGGCTAGTAGGATAAGAAAAAAAATATTTTAAGATTAAGAATAACGCCACCTAGTTGTAGAAGTAATATAACAATAGGCGCTTTACGTAACGAACTTTGAGCGCTATTCAAATGCAGTTTAATCGATTATTCTTTTTATCGAATGAAGATAATGATGTTTCATGAATGGGATACTCTACTACACACTATCCATGGCTTCACAGAATACCAAGGTGAAGAAGATTTAGTTCCTAGTTGAGAGTTCTTTTACAAAACTAGTTCAGTAAAACAAGTTCAATGATATCACTTTAGTAGTTTCGGAACAATCTAGGGAAATCAATTTCTTCAAGGATAAGGGGAAAAACTTTCTTCGGGTCGTTTTATATTAAATGATCATCCAGGTCCATAAACTTCTGCCACGACAGAGGAACTACAGACGCGTTAGGAAGGAGTACGCTCTCTTCTACAAGGACTCTAATTTGTATCTGTGTAAATACCGGGGCCAGATTATTCAACAATGGTGTTCTGCGAAGCAGAATGTTGCGATAAAACTGCGCAATAGTGGAATCCATCAAGGTGGTGTGGATGAATTTGGTGCTCTATTGTGTTGAGCATTAACGAAACTCAGCAATATGAATCATTCCAAGCAGTTTTTCGAAACACATGGTATATTGCTACTAGGTAAATATAGATTTTGGACTATGACTCTAGTATGTTTAAGTAGATACAGAGATTACACTCGATGATCTCACAAACTTTACCTCTTTATAATATTAGTATAGACTGTACATTTGAAATTAAATACAGAACTGCCTATAAAAAGGTACCTTTAAACATAATATTTAGTGTTGTCAACAAAAATCTTTCTGTTCAGTATAGGCACTGGGATGTTATGACCGTCCATGAATGTTGTGGTACGATTTAAGCAAAACCTACATTAAAGGACTCGATGACAGATTTTATACCCGCGGGCTTGACTGACGAAATTCAATTAAGTTAGAAGAACGCCTATTTATAAATACTCTTTATGAAATATTAATTCTAATATGTCATATATAATTTGAGGAAAATAACATTCTTAGCAATATTCATACGGTACTAATATTGTGATTTAATTTAGGATATTCCATTAAATATTTCAAGAGAATTGATTAGTTGAGTGTGATGAAATACAGAAATAAATCACGCTTGGAATTCGACTTCATTCTTCAATTCTAAGACAGTTCAAGTACTGATTTATGGGTACACTAAGGGTAGGTATTTCTGTAAGTATAATGAAGTTCCGAGGGTAAAGCGAACTTTAAAATTATTTTTATTTATAGCCTCGGTTTTAAAACTATAATGCTCAGGTCTGAATAGGCCTTAAAGTTATCTATGTTTACTATAGTAGCGGTAACCCACTTTACCTGATGTCATGTGATCGGTAATTGTCAATCTCCTCCAACAATCAGAGTTATATTTTCGTAAAACAACTATTTCTCCCCTCTTCCTCTCCTCCAAAAAGTATAATGGCCGCCATGTATGGTAAGTGACGTTAGTTTGTTTACAAAATTTCCATCTCGATGTGGAACAAACCTTACAGAAATTTATTGTTTCCGCTAAACGGCAAAAGCCACGATCTCACGATGATAAAACTTAAGTTACCTAACTTAATCTAACAAGTTAAATCTAACTCAACAAGTAAGTCTTAATTTCTTTCTAAATTCAGACAGGGAATGTGAAATGAAATAAGCCGTCGACTGGCTAAATAAATAAAACGTACGGAGCCTTCTGTTTGTTGCTTACACGAATACAGAACTTTCTACGAACTTTTATACTGTGATATGTGTTAACATTGATATGTATAGTATGGAAGTGCTATAAAGCGTACCTATTTGTATAGTAAAATCAGTTTCTAATAAAGAATACAATGAAGCAAATTGTAAATTCAAGCGATTGTATACTGTAGACATTGCTAACCATTTGAAACATAATCCATCGTTTAAGGGTACCGAGACATACAGGATGTCCGGAAATGATGTGTACAACGAACGACACAAGATTCTTTGAGCGAAAATATGATGGTGAACCAAACTTACCTAAACTAAAAGCGCCTAAGCTTATCCACTTTGGTTATATAGGTAGAACGCAGAACACCGCATTCTGTGGAAGGCATTAGTGAAGGCCTGGGTCCAGCCGTATACTGATACAATCTGGTGATGTTGTTGATAATTAAATTAATAATTATAAACTATGCTGTATTCTAGGAAGAGTTACATGTGCCGTAGAAGAGTACAAGTAATGGATTGTAATTATTTCCATGACGCTTCCAGTCAATTTATATC
>JWHW01051020.1:133859-148506 GCA_000931545.1 Papilio glaucus | reverse complement strand
GAACTGCTGGACCGATTACGCTAATTCTTTTTTTTATGTGTTCTTTATAGTCAGGAGAAGAAAACTTAACAACCAACTTTTTTAAGATATTCTTAGCGCCTTTGACATAATTGTCAATTGTTTGAAGTTGGCGCAATCGACAGAATGCCAATAAAACTATTCATATACGTAGATAAAAAGTAAGAATATTTTGTATCATTTATGATGCAATAACAAGCACTACGTTTTTAATATATTTTTTGTTTTCTAATTTTACAAATTTGAATGCAATATTCATAGTTAAGACAGGGTAACGTCTGTCGGGGCAACTAGTATAATATATATCTGCTTGATTTATTAACGTACAGCCTAAACTACCCCCTGGAGACTTAAAATTGTGTATAGTGAATTCTGTTATTACGTAGGCGAGCTACTAATAAAGAATTTTTCTAAATGAAGAGGAGATGAAATTTTGTTATTTACAAATAGGAGAATTGATTTCTTTTAAATTAAACGTCGGATGAAACCGCTGGGTACGGGTGGATTAAAAATCTTAGGGCGATTAATATATATAATGTACCTGTCATATTTTCGAACAATAGAAACTCAAATATTAATTGACATTGTGGTCAAGCATAATATGTGACCTCAAAAGTCACAAAGAGCCCTTAAAATATCACACAATTAATTTGTCTTGAGACTCCAGACATTTGGCAAAGTATGGAATTTATTTATCAAAGGGTTTGAAATATAATTCAATTTTTCAAATCGTAAGAGAAAAACGTCTGTTAATTTCGTTCACTCGTGTTTATTAACTCGCTATTTGCCTCACTTTATTCCATTTTCAATGTAAAGCGAAAGTACAACTGGAAAGTTTCGAAATACGTCGTTTAAATTCGAGTTTCGCTAATTCAAAGGGATTAAGAAATGTATATAAATAAATCTATATATAGGTACGGGTCTTATTATATTAAACGAGATTAATTTTGTAATATCATGGCGTAGCAATCAGTAATTAATGAATCTAGAGTGAGTGGCAGCGTTATGAGTTCTCTGGGCGAATATTAAAGCAATACTATGAAATAAGAGAATGTGATGAAGGTTATTCACAAGTATATACATTCAGTTTCGAGGTTCGTGACTTTAAAGTCGACATTTGCTTGCACCAGTGACACTGACACACAACTGATTTAGAACATATTTAATTCGAACTTCATGTTGACTATTGTTTACTATTTTGAACCTTGTTATCATATCAAGTAAGTATAATTTTATATGCAATTGTCTGCTTAGTGCTTTAGTTTCTTAAAGTAGTAAGTGTCTACTTGATAAAGTAATGAATTTTAAAAAGGCGAAGGTTTTAGTATCTGTAAGCAGTGGCAATCGAGCAAGCGGTCCACTCTCAAGTGAACGCCTATAGGCTTCTTCAACAAACTAGAGTCGCAGACAACAAGCATGTATGCGAAGACCTTTGGATGTAGAAGTTTCAAATAATTCATACTCTCTGCGTACCCCTGTGGGCTATGACCGTGAGAATCCGATGTATAAAAGGCTAGATTAAAAATTACAGAATTATACAACGTTTCATTTAATTAATTCTATATTATAATTGAAAATTCGGTTGAATAATTTCATATTTTAAATTATTACGGAAATATTTAAGCCGACGTTTCACTGCCAAAAAGTATTTAATTTATCGTTCGGCGTATTAATAACGCTTACCTGGCAACCCTCAGTAATAACAAAAGTACTGAATTTTGATTTATCATTATTTGAATTAGGAAAAATGGTTGAGAAATTCAAAATTCTATATTTGAAACCTTTTTATTTAATTACCCTCAGTTGGTTAACGATAACAATGGCCTTCCATTGGTTATTATTTGACAATTGATTTATAAAACTTTGGAGGTTATAAAAGATATTTAAAACGTATTCACAGATAACTTACAAAAACTAACATTGACACGATTGATCTATACTAATATTATAAATACGAGTTTGTATGTATGGATGTTTGTTACACTTTTACGCAAAAATAGCTGAAAGGAACTGAATGAAATTTGGTACAGGGATAGATTATAATCTGGAATACCGGTGAAATACCACGACCTCACAGAAGACAGGCGTGAAGTAGAAATATACTTCGGCGTTTCGTCTGAGGGGGTGCTGGAGGCCCAATTTCGGTTCTCCTGCCTTTCCCATCCTTTCCTAAGAATAGGAAGGGGAAGAGGATTGAACGGGGAGGGGATGGATAGGAAATAGAAGCATCCTATTTCCTGTCTATCCCCTAATCTGTCCATTAAATGTAGGCAACGCATCAGCGACTCTTTTGCTTTTGGATGTCTATGCCATCATCTCCCATTAAAAAAAATTACCTTTGTTTGAGAAAAATCTCGGAAACACTCATTTTTCCTGTTTTCTACACTATTACGTTCGCTTTTGCCGTGTCAAAGGTTTTTCCTGAGAGAACACAATCTATTGAAAAATGTTTTCTATAAGCACAGAGAGTCCGGCCCGGACAATATCGGCGAGCCGTTTTCAAAGTTATCTATGTCGCAGTTTCAATGTCACGCGGATGCATCGTCCCAGTTCTATATCTCTGCTTATGACAGTTCCGCACAATAGCGCGCAGTCGTGATATATTCGAATAGTTCATTCGAGCGTTGAATAGGCCACGCCATGTAAGAGGGAAGTATTTATATTTCTATTTTAAGTTTATAAAAATGAACAAGGAATTTCCTAACTATAAAATTATAAATATGAATGTAGGTTTGTTTAATTTTTACGCTTAAACTCATTTAACATCATCATTACATTTTAGACATTGTCAGGGATACAGAAAATGATGTAGGCTACCTTTTATCCCGAAAATAAAACTGTTCTCGAGGGATAGAAAATCCAGAAAACCTTCATTTAACTGGCCTGGTTACGCTTATGGTATCTCTCCTGCTTCTCTTCTCTCGCCTCTCCTTTCTTTCAGCGTAGAGTCTTCCACTGGACATGCCTCCGACATTGATCACCAAAGGTTGGTCCCCATCCAGTTGACTCTGGCAACTTTGACCAGATCGTCGGTCCATCTTGTGGGAGGCACACCTCCGCTGCGTCGATCTATCCGTGTCGACATTTAATTATATAGTATGAAAAGTTAGTTGCGTGGTTTGAAAGATCTAAGGGAACAGACATTAAAATAGTATTTTAACATCAACACCTCACTGTTGAAGTTTAAATTTTCTCATATTGACAATCGCGCCAACTGTCAAACGACTGACAGTTATGTCAAAATCACTATTTCTTCTGGCACCATCTCCCGGCGGAGGTTACATTAGAAAAAGTTAATATGGTAGTTAAGTTTTCTTTAATTTTCTGGTTTTCCGCTGAACTTTCTTAATTTTTATTTCTTAAGAACCTTCTGACAATAACAAATATAAAATAGAAGGAATAAGCGAAATTGGTCTGTATGTTCAAACGGAATGTCGTGATCCAGAGATTAAGTAAGGCAGCGAATATGTATTTTTAATAGTTTATCTACCCGAGCGAAACCGGGGCGGATGGCTAGTGTTCAATAGTATAGTCACAAAACAGAAAGTGGTTTTAAATATTTAAGAATTCATTACCGAATCTATTCGACCCGAATTCGCTCGAGAGACTTTTTTACAGTAATTGAATAATCGATCAGTGGCACACAATGGCCTCTAGGTTTCATAAAATACTCCCCAGCGCCCTCTGCCGTCATTATTAGTTAATTCAGCTCGGTCTATTATTCTCTAACAAAGAGGTTTATATTGTCCCCATTGTTTATTACTGACTATTCGGTATCAGCTCTAGTTTGTTCTTGTTTGGAGTTTGTTTAGTTGTTTCTCGCACGGCGGCCAAGTTTACAAATAAAGTATAAAGTGTGTGGCGCTAGAGGGCGACGCCATCGTACTCTAGAATATTGTCCGCACCAAAATCTAGGGATAACAAGTGAGGCAGTTGATTTAGTTCACTTTGAAAATGAATTGGTACCATACAAAGTAAGAGCGTTAGCGGAAATAAACAAAATGGCCTCTGAAAAGTCATCAACGGCTTGGTACCAAAGACCGTAAAATATCCCCTCACCCCAGTGTAGCCAAGATGTAGAACTAACTAGATACAAATTTTCTCTGGCCTACATGATGATTAAATTCGTCGTCATAAATGACGATATTATCAAATTGAAGTGGGAATAAAAACGAATGACGTGCCGGAGACCTCATCTTTTAAGCAACATACTATAAACGATGGCCATAAAAAAGTAATAAGAAGTAAAACGTAGAGTACAGATAAAACATACTGTATCAAGAAGTTATCCTAACTAGTAATATAAATAAGAACGTGTGAATTTGTTAGTTTGTTTGTTGCATCGTGACATTTTGCACACACATTATCAGGGGTACACAAAATTACATGGGATACTCACCATTTATCCCGGAAATAAAACTGTTCCCGAGGTACATAAAACCTTCATAAACAATATCGGTTGCTATGGTGATGTTTCACGTTTGAACAATATTATCTTTTTGATACACGTTGTCTTTAATGCAAAGTTGAGTGGAATCTTCTTACAAAATTTTCCAGTGAGAAATGAATGCGTGTAAAGCCGTAGGCAAAGACTAGTATATGTATAAGATGTAAAGCCTTCCTATATGATTTCTTTTCTTTGAGGCGTCTTTTAATTTCCTGTGTACTATTATACTTTTGTGGTACATGGACTAGTATTGGAAGTGATATAGTTTGTTAAATATATATATTTTGTAGCTAAAATTAAATGTCAAACCGCCATCTCCTATCGATTGTGGGCGACGTAACAGGATATTGCTGTCCAGCGACCGACAGTTACGCTCCCCTGGCGTCACACAAAGGTGGGAACTGGGGCTTTGTCGTGGCCAGTGGTCAACAACGTTCGGTAGCTCGTTACGTTTTGTTTATTTTTCCAAGCTTTTGTTGTTCGTTACGTAAAGAAATTGATTCAATGTTGAATTGTTTGATAGAATTCCTAAGGTTTCCATTATTTTGTAGAATGTTGAAGACTTAAACTAACTATATAGGGTGTAATAATTTTTATTATACATGATTTCAAAGAATACTGGCCGAAAATACGAACGTTATATTTAAATTTTTATACATTTTTATTTTTCGTCAGATGAGTGAGATTTGGGTCTCATTCCCTAGAATTCCCTTCGTTTATTTTTGCCCAGATGACGGGAGAAATTCCGAGGAGAATTCGAACCTTACTCTTCAACATCTGTCAAGCCGTTTAGGATACACGAGGTTATAATGGAACAAACATACACACGAAAAAACCCCACCAAGACCATAAATTCTTCGTGGTGTAGTTAAGTATTAGGGTTATAATTTCACATTAGTCCTTGGTTTTGAGACACTTCCGTCCTTCCATCCTTTCAGCAGACAGTCGTGCACTGGTCTATATAGGTATCCCCCATTGAAACACAGAGAACTGTCCCCTGCCGCTCTTATCCAGTAGACTCCTGCAACGTTTACCAGATCGTCAGACCATCTTGTGGGAGACCTACCAATGCTTCGTCGAGACACGTATCATGACATACAAATTTGAAAGCGGAATACCCAAGTAATGACTCCAATACAATATTCGGTAGGGTAGTTAGGGTAGGTCATGGTTACCCTAAGCCATTAGACTACCCTTTAAAAAATAAATCGATTCTAGACTTTATAATGGAGTGTGAACAAAAGTCATTTTTAACACCAATCGTCAACTCACATTGAGCGACATCTGTTGTTTTCTGCCACTCAATTAATTTATCAGATGTTTCTAAGCTATGAAATTCAACCCTCAAACGAAAACAAATGGTCTTTGTTTAGCGCGGACTCGAACAATGCGCCCGCGTTATCGACCGCGTTGCTCTCGAGGGTCCAAAGACTTACTTAATCAAACGCTCTTTGTATGTGAAGATATCCAAGACATTATGCAAAGTGTAATAAATCTGCTCCGGGTTCTGTTTTGAGACATTTCGCTTTGATAAAACGTAATTTTATATCCGTTAATGACTTCCGAAAACTTTGGTGCAGATATTAAATAGGGCAAGAAATAAGACCCAAAGATTTTTTTGCGGCTACGTCAAGGGCGACGGAGCGATAGTCAGGCTTCAAAATGGACCGACTGCCTTGCTAAGGGTAGGCACGTTAAAGAAATTAATGAAGAAAGAAGAAATATACGTTGTAAATGAGGGCCAGTGTTGTTAGAAGTCCTTCTAAACAAACTTTTCGTGGGGTTTTCGCGTAATATCCTGCCTCGCACAGCCGCGTTGTGGAATGATCTGTCGCCAGCGGTATTTCCAAACTTCGACTTAGGGTCCTTTAAGAAGCGAGCGTACAAGGTGTACCTTAAAAACCGCCAACGCATCTGCAGTTCCTCTGGTGTTGCGGTGATCAGTTAAACTAGGCGACCCGCTGCTCATTTGCCCATTGTGTTAAAAAAAAAACTTAAACCCGACCCGTTTCGTGTTATACTAGAGAAAGGCGTTATAATCGATAAGTATGAAGCGTATATGTATGAACGTAGAAAAAGTGAGAGGTGTGTCAAATGACAATCTATAACCCCTGGCTACCTCACCTGTACAACGCTTGATATTATTTATAAACGAATATAAACGTAGTAGGTAATATAAAAGAGCGGTTGTCGAGTGCTCTTGAGAGATCCAATTCAATGACCTCCCTCAGAATTGCTTATTCCGCTCAAATACCTCCCTAAGAAAGTTGTAGAGTTCCTGAAGGAAAAATAGAAATGGTAAAACTGTTAATGAAAGCGTGTGCACACCCGGCCTAAGTTTATCCGGGTTTTGTCTTAAAAGTTTCTTGTATTAGGAGTTGAAAGTCGTTGGGGAAGTAACCACGTACAGTCGTTTGAACGCAATTGAACGGAAAGACCGGAACGGTTTGAATGAAAGGAACGAGACGGCTTCGTTTGGAACATTTTAAGTGTTTCCAGTGTAAAAAAATAAGCTTAAATGTATTAAAAAAACTCGGAGAGAATTCTGTTCGTTTGTAATGTTATTTTTAATGTTTTTTATTTCCAATGAGTGGCATACGACCGATCTATGGGAGACGCTAAAGTTAACAGTGGACCTTTGTCTAATGGTGACGGCATCAAATTATACGACAGACTTTAAATCTGGAGATCTCAGGTCAAATCACAATCGATTCCATTAGAAAGTTGTGTTCAATAATATATAGATAATTTGAATCAAACTTTTATTATACTAGTCCAGGAGTGTTCATTGGATGAGAGCGGTAGCCGAGCGATTTGTGGTCATCAAAAGGGGAGGCCTACGTCTGACAGTGGACGAATGTTGGCTGAAGCAAGTGCCGTAAAGTACTAGAAAGGCCTGGAAGAAAAACATCTAATAAATGCAATAGCATCTGGAAAATAATTTAAGTTTTAAATAATTAAAAAAGATTAAAAATGATACTAAGTCTAGAGCATTGTATATCAAGATGCACCTTTAGAATCTCTAGCCTAATCCGTAATAGAACCTTAAGTACTATCATCCAAAGGACTACCATAGATCTGAATAAATTGGCCACACGTAGACAAGCCAAAGCCTACGGCAGGTAGCAAATGGATCCTCTTTTTGACAGTGCCTTCCTATTCAAAACGCCCCTCGCATTGCACACTGACACTTAACGTGAAGGGTTCAGACAAGTCTCATATATGTAAAGATATGTATGTATGTATGTTGCAAAGTGTACTTATACTAAAAATTTAGAATTGTCACACACTAACGCCTATGATTTTATATGTGATCTTCGTCAGTTTATAATCGGAATAGGCATATGATAATGATACGATATGACATCTTTTATCCCGGAAATAAAACTGTTTGTAAGGTACATAAAATCTTCATTAACAATATCGGTTGCCATGGTGATGTGTCATGTTTTAAAAATACTGTTTCACACATGTTACCTAAAAATGTCCAACATGGTAAATGAGAATAAATAGAATAATGAGAATGTATACAAAAGTATTTCATGTCCAACCTACTTTAATCTAATAAAAATGTAACTGATCGCTGTCTGTACATGGAAGATATTTGAGAAAAACTATTATTGGGGGCCTTCATAAACGCAATAAAACCTAAAACAATTATTATTAGAATTTATGTCTGTTTGTCTGTGCGTTTGTGCGCGCTAATCTCAGAAACGTCTCGTAGGGTCCTTCAAGAAGCGAGCTTATCTTTTTCTTAAAGGCCGGCAACGCATTTGCAGTTCCTCTGGTGTTGCAGGTTTCCATGGGCGACGTTGATCGCCTCAGTGTTCTCGCCGCTCGTTTGCCCCCTTCTCTTATATAAAAAAAGGCTTAACCGATTTGGGTGCGAGTTTCACTAATGTATTGTGGTCAGCTTCACTTAACATTTAGTGTTTGTTTTATCTCAATCAGTTTATAAATAAAAAAAGTTATATCAATTTAAAGAACCATGTCAAAAATTTGTTCGATAAAAATGCTATAAAATAGATTACTATAATACATATTACTATTAAGTAGGTAATGTCATTTCGTTTAAGTAAAATTTCAGGGCGGGTGAAACCGCTGGGCACAGCTAGTAATAAATAATAAGAAAAAAAATAATTATTTTATGTCGTCAACTTACATTTTTGACAAATCAACTATTGTAAAAAAGCTAGCAAATAAGATCTCAGAGACTATAAGTTAATTATAAAACGGCAATGAGTAAAGTAAAATTTAAAAAAGGGAACTCCGAAAGGTAGCAAGTTAAAAGGCGAAAGAGCAACGCAAAAAGCGAATAAAAACCGTGATGCAATTAGAAGAATGACTGGGCCCGCTTCATTAAGGCGTTCGAGAGTACTACAGATAGAAAAAGTGTAGAAAGATATATATATCGTAAGTCGTAGAAACTTCGAATGTAAGTTTGTTTGTCAACAGATCATCATGAAATTTTCCACACTTATTACCAGGGGTACAAGAAATGATATGGGATGCCTTCTATCCCAAAAATGAAACTGTTCTTGAGGTACGTAAAACTTTCATTAACGATATCGGTTGCCATGGTAACAACAACATTTTGACAAATGTTACTAATTTGAAGTTATATGCGGAATCAGCTTACAAAAATATCCAGTGTGAGAAATGAGTGCATGCGAAGCCGCGGGCAATAACTAGTACATGTATAATTGTATTTCCGTGCAATAAATCCTTTTCGTATCTAACAAGACTGGTCAACACGTGCGAAGTCTCATCTGGTTTACCCTGCGTTAAACAAGTACTGTTTTTAATTACTCTGTCTTATCTACTTTCGACAGGCGTGAGGGGAGGCAGGGGTTTGTCTTGAAAAAGTCAATAATTACGTTTTTCTCACGGACGCCACTCGCGGGGTGAGATGGGGAATGTTTCTCGCCAGTTTTCAGTTCAGGAGTGCTTATAAACAGTTTTAAAACCAACCGCCTGGAAATTGTTAGTTCAATTGTTTGTTGTTTTTGTTTATTGCAGTTCGTTAAATGCTTTTAATTTCATTGAAGCATTATTTAGGTTACGGTTTATTTTCCGGATGAAAGAAATTCATAATATCTTGCGGGTATATGAATAACATTAGCAGATTAGCGATTTTGAACAAACTAACATAAAATTTTTATGTACAGGGTGTCCCACATTGCCTACAGGCGAAATATCTTAAATATTGTAAATTGTAAGTTTTACTTAAAGAACACTTAATTTTTATTTTGAAATGAATTTGAACTGCATTCAAAGATTTTTAAGCAATTTATTTTCGGCCAGCGAAATGTGAAAACATAAAATCTTTTAAATATCAAAAGGTTTAATCAAGAGTTTTTCTCCATACAACACAGTTTGTCGGATTAAAAACATGAAATGACATTTTATCTTTAAAATTGACATTGAAGTCAGTGGCAGTGTTGGTAGGGGACGCCCTAGGAGAACTTATATCGATCAGATTAGTGGCTTACTAAAAAAGGGCGATATAAGGAGCACCCATAAACGACGAGCATGTATGCGTAGATGTATGAATGTAGAAGAAGCGAGAGAGGTGTGCCAGGATCGCGCCAAATGGAAATCCATGATCTCTGCCTACCCCTCTGGGTTACGGGCGTGAGCGCATATTTATTTATTTTCCAATAATTAGTGTACATTGGGTTAACAATTATCAGTGATATAATATTAACTGATTATTATTATTAAAACTTAATTAATTTATCAAATACTATCAAAAAGTGATCCGTTACTCTTTTGGAATTTCATGACCTTCCTTTTATATGACATGCTATGTTACCCAGAATAAAACAATCCATATGAGTAACCATTTCCATCGGTATGATAAAAATGTATGTTTTATTTTTTTCCAACTTATGTGGTTTCGATTCTCCCATTAGGTTTTATTTAAATCTTTGAATACAGTTAAAAATACTCATAAAATTAAAATGAAGTCACCTTCAAGAAAAACGTCATATCTACAATATTTAAGGTACGCCTTGATGTGGCATTATTGTGGGACACCCTGTATCAGCTCGCATAACAAAACGTACCACGTTTAATTATATATCATTAAGCCATAGTAATTAATTAAATCAATTACTTTAAATGTTATTCGTGGTATTTAAACTCAAAGAGGCATCAAAATCGCATGATCAGAAAAAATAGTATCACATACGGAAACGGGGAGAGACACAGGACTCGCTAAAAACATCGCCAGCCAGTCTGTTGAACGTTTATGAGCTATACAGAGACAGCCATGCGAACAAAACAATTTGCCCATTTTACGACATATTGGACCAATTTGAAAACTTGGCAATAATGGTACAACTGTTCCGGAGTTAATGCACTAGCGAGGCCTGCTTCGTAACTGTTCCACTTTTATTTATTCCGTTATGTGTTTTAAACTTTTTAACTGTATATCCTTTAACTACATTGTCTCTTTTCCTTTCAAACAAATTGTTATCATCATTATTATTGATCACTTCACAAGGTGCAAGCCTTGTCCTAACGTCTACTACAGTATGCGGTTCTTCGTCGCCTGCAACAACTGCATCTGTTACACGAATGGCCTCTTTCTCCCATAACAAATCCTTCCAGTCTCCACGTGGAAATTGGAAGTAATCACGCCCTACAGTTCTTCCTTTTACCTGTGTTCGTACATAAAACAATTAATCACGCATCTATCGCTAAAAATAAAGATCAGTATAAAAAAATACGAAAAGAAGATTTATATCAGTTCACGCTAGACTGGTTCATTTCGTCGTGGCTTGTCGTATTTACTTTTGCCACAGGGGTTTATTTGCAGAGGTCCCCTATTGTACCGGCTGATTGCGAGCCTAAATGTACCTCGTACTGTTATAGCTGTAGAGTTTACGAAAAACTAATATATGTACCTGAATGTTTCGGCCGGAGGGGGTAATAACCCGGGTGGGCAATTGAAACGGCTGCGGCGAGGACGCCTACATCGTTAGTAGATGCCCTGTTTATTTATTTTTCGTTGTACATACTTTTACTATATTTAGAAGTTTATTCTTTAGCAGAACTATGTACAACTTACCACGATGTACTAAGCTCTAGAATAAACTTTAACAATAGTAGAATAAGTATTAATTGGACAAAAAGTTGTTTTTGAAAAATATCTTGGAATTTACGAATTGCAACGTAAAAATTTTGTATTTTAAATATCTTTTAGATGGCAATTTGAATATTTGACTTCGAAAGTTTATAAACTGTTGAGAAATGACAAGTCTAATTGTGAATAATTTATTAAGTTCAGTTGAAGCAAGAGTCCTTTGAATCGTTTCCCTGATCGACAAAAGCTAAACAAGATATCGTCTAATCCGTACACCGACCATGTAAGCACCCCGCCCTAAAATCCATCTTGGCAAGCTTACAATTGCTAAACGAAGCCAGACTTTGGCGTATGACCTCACGATTGTTGGGAGCTTTTTTTTTTATGCCCTACTCGTCCCGCATAGACACAAAAGGCACTTCACGGGTGGGCTAGCGTTGCTTCATCACAACACTTAGTGCCAAGAGTAGGAGATATGCATCAAACGTAATAGCACAGACTTGGCATTACTCCGCAACGGTTTGTTTAATTTTTAGTTTTACTGTTCCGCCCGAGATTTGGCTACACTTTACTATCGATTTTAGAATATTTCCAAGTTACTACACTTTCCTTGTGGACAATGTTCACTCTGGGATTTGGTCATTTTAATCAACAAAATACTTTTTATTAGGGTTCCGTACCCAAAGGGTAAAGCGGAAATCCTAATACTAAGCCTCTGCTATCCGTCTGTCTGTCAGTCCGTCTGTTACTAGGCTGTATCTCAACCCTGTGATAGACAGTTGAAATTTTCACACATGATGTATTTCTCTTACCGCTAAATACTATTACAGAAACAGAATAAAATAAATATTTATGGGGGCTCCTATACAACAAACGTGATTTTTTAGCTCGTTTTTGCTCGATACTGGTAACGGCAAAAGGTAGACGATTGAAATATTGACAGAATATTGAGTTATATTATTCAATTTAAAAATAAATATTAAATTAAAATAAAACCAATATTTAAGGGCTCCAATACAACAAAAATATTTTTTTGCCGTTTTTATAGATAAGGATACGGAACTCTTCGTGCGCGGGTCCGACTCGCACTTGGTTTAAACTAAGAAGCTTGGAAGAACTCTCTGGTCAAAATTGCGGGAGTCGACTGGATGAGCGCGGCGGGGCGATCTTTATCTGTAGTGGAAAAGTGTAGGCTGAAAGGAAGGAAGCTTTATAAATAGTTTGGATACAATTCGAGGGCGGGAATTTGAAGTTGCGAGTTTATTGTTCTAGCTATGCGAAACCGGCACGCTCACTTTCGCTCACGAGCGACCAGGAAAACATAAGTGGCTTTGAAAGTTATGAAAATATTATTAACATGTGTTTTATTTTATTAAATTTAACGGCTCTAATTTCGAGATACAAACCGTATTCTGCCCGCTGTAAAGTATTACAACTTACTAGCCACTCGCCCCGGCTTCGCACGGGGCACTTTTGTTCTGATCGACTACGTAATATCAGATCAGTCTCTAGACTCAGTAGTTTGCTTGCTTGCTTCACTTAACAAGTAAATGTCATATAAGACTACTCTTATGTCGGATTGAATTAATATGGTTTTTATATTAATTTGTTTGATTTGTCATTATATGATTGTAGATAATTCTTTATTATTCCATTGGAGTCGCTGCGATCACGATGGTTTTTAACGGCACAATGTAAGCTTGCTGGCTTAACGACCTATCATTATACGACGACATTTACGCACTAATAAATGTGAAGATTTATGTGCGCGCAAGGGATTATAAAATATCGGGGATCGTATAAAATACGACCAACGCTTTTTGTTCAATGTACGTTTTTCGAAGTATCTTTATCACCGTAAACAAAACGTGTTTGAGATTTGATTGAAATTGAACAAAAATCAAAGGACATCAGACAACAATCGTAGAATGCTTCCCTCAGGAATCCACAAAAAACAGTCCCTTTCGATCCTATTTAATCGGAAAGAGCGTCTGTGTCGTCATGTAGTAGACATTTTTGACTTAATAATGAATAATGTCTTACATAGTATATGTTTTTAAAGTAACTAGCGAGGCGTAGTAACCCAAAAATCGATCCAGCGCCATCTCTCGTCTTGAACCTGAAGCTTACTCAGGTCTTTCTTAACCTCATCTTTCCAGTGATACCAGAAGCGGCCTACTGGGTGTTGATCACTCAGCCGTCCTAAGTACGTCCCGCTTCCTGTTGGTATCGTCATCCAGTCTTTCCAGGTAGCCGAGCCTGTGCGATTTTATCTCTCTAACAATATTTGGCAGGGCTACCAGTTCCTCGAGTGCCGCCCGCTGTATGGTCAAGCTTTAATATTAATTCCTTGTGAAAAACTACACTATAACGGATGGAATTTCGTACTTGTACTTCGATTTCTTCTTTCCAATGTTTTAAGATCTTTTGTGAATAGTATTGCCTTGTTACAGGAGGTTTGGTTCTAACGATTGCGGCTATTGCTGCCGTCAAATAATATTCTGGTTTATTAATAAATGTACTAACGTGATAAGGTATCACAATTAAACGTGGCGAATGAGAACGTACGTAGGATTTTGTTGTGGGTTGAACCATGGAAGTGTAACTGGAGTTTCATTTATTAACAAATAATATATTAGCTTGTATAAGAAACACGAGTTGCTATACTAATGCATGGAATGTCTCTAGGGAGAGCGACAGTATTTATAAATTTACTAGCTGCACCCGGCATGAGATCCAACGCCACGTGAAGTAAAAGTGTTTGGTAGCGTATTCTGTTCACTGAAGTCTTTTAAAATATTTATAAATTATATCAAATTATTGCGCCAAAAGTTCTATAAGAAACGATAATATTTTATCTACCTTGTTTCATAGCCAGATGTGATTTTTGTAAACAAAGGTTTTTTACGTAAAAATTCGTGTATTCCAAAATATTGTCGAAAAACAACATTTCCTCTATCCATATGACACAATTTCACTTTATCTCACGATTTCCACAAAATTACAAAATTTCCGATGAAAGTATAAAAAATGTAATGGCCGCCATGTATGGTAAATGATATTTGTTTACAACAATCATATCTTGCTATGAA
>JWHW01051020.1:107399-127979 GCA_000931545.1 Papilio glaucus | reverse complement strand
TCCATAAGATAGGATTTGGGCAGTCGCCTTGCAATCTCCGCACCCCTCCCGGCCTCCTTTATCCCCTTGGCGTTGATCCAGAAATGCGCTCAGCAATGGCAAAGTGACTGTCTTTGGATATGGTACAAGTGTCTTTAGTCGAGTACTACAATAAATTTAAATGTTATTATTTATTGAATGACGATAAAAATGTTAGAGCTGTCATTCATTTTGACAGCGCTTGTGTGGCGAAGAACTCGACCGCCTAGACAAAGTACATTCGCTCCGATGTGATGTCACGAGCTTCGCTATCGCTATTCGCGCGAACTTTGGTACCTCGAGCGCTTCAAATTTACATACCAGGGGTACCTTGAACCCTGTTAAGTGTCCTACACTACAAATCAGTCATCTATACAGAGCCGCGCGCTTAGGATCGCCCATTAAGTTTGTAAAAAAAAATCTCGATCATCGTACATACTCGAGCGCGTCAGATTAAGTTTGGGGGGTTGTTTTTTTTATGGAAGAAGGTGGCAAACGAGCAAGCAGATCACCTGATGTTAAGTGAGCGCTACCCATAGATACCCGCAACACGCAAGTGTGTAGCAGATGCGTTGCCTACCTTTAATGGACTGGGGAGGGCATAGACAGGAATAAGGATTTCCTTTTCCCCGTTAACCCCCTCCCCGTCCAATCCTCTTCCCGTTCCCATCCTATCCTTATGAGGAAAGGGTGGGAAGGGGAAGAGGACTGAAATTAGACCTTTTATATGCTAATAAATGTGTATTTCAATAATATGATTATTGGATTACAAAACTTTGTATCAATAATTCAGCTAATAATGAAAACAAGTCGAATATTTGTATAATCTCAGTAAATTAGTCTAAATTCGTGCAATCTTACGCCATAACAATGTTAATTTCGTAAGTGGGTGTTTCGAGATAATGAATAATGAGAGGATTATATCATGGATTTGAGGTATTATAAATTGAGCCAAGTAATAACGTTGATAAATAAACAAAGCCTAACGTTTTACACGAGTTTCATCAGTCTTGAGCACAGACGGAAAGTGGATCTTGATTTACAGGTATTCTGGGGAACATGCACAGTAAGTATACAATTTTATTTTATCATATCCATTCTACCTTTAAAAATACGATACTTTTCTTGTCTCCAAACTTTTCATAGTGATGACGCGTGGTCGGATGAAGTGGCCCTTTGGAGTACCACCGTCAGTGTTTCCGTTCGATTGTGACGTGGGACTAATGCTAGGCGTACGTAACATTAGGTGGGATTGTTGACAAGCGTGTGACAAATGAATCTCTCAGCCAATTTAATTTCTTTGGTGAAATCATACAGAATTATTATTGAATAAAAAAGTGTTGAAATTTTATTAAACTTGTGATCCGTGTCAGATTCGCCTGGGTAGCCGTTTCGGTATCTATAGGGAACATTGCCTTTTATATACGAAGATATGCACCTGTTAAAAAAAAAATCCCACGGGAAACGTATATTTTTCCGGGATAAAAAGTAGCCTATGTCCTATTCCAGACTACAATCTGTTACTGTACAAGCCGTTTTTGCGTGAAACAGTAACAAACATAGTATAGTAAGATTAGTATAGATTATAAATATCAATATTTAAAGCGATGGAGAAAACTAAAATAACGATTTATGGCCATTTCAAACAATTCGATGTTGAGAAATCGACGCCAATCGACGGGGAGAGTTATGATCTCAACACACTGAGCATAAGTCATGCCAGAACTAGAACGGAACAATGCAATGCGAGTTGTTTCCATGCTTGTTCCAAACGGAACATTTGTTCCAAACATGTCGATAATTCTAAACTGTCAACTTCATCGACTAGACGAGTTAATCCAGAGGGGTAAGCAGACATTATGGCTTTTCAAGCCAAGGTCACACCTCTCTCGAATCTTCTACATACATACTCGTTCATAGTATGTCACCAATCTGGTATTAGCTCCAGTTAGTACAATTATCGGATTATTCAATATCTATCTTTTATTTAGTCCATATCGGTTGAAGAAAGAAACCTAGCAACGTACAGTTATAACTAAAAATTCTATGTTTAGTGTTAATATTGTAGATAGGAATACTCTCTCGGAGAGGACTGCGTACAGTGGGGAAACATACTAAAAACGTGCGAGTCGGACTCGCGCACGAAGGGTTCTGTAACATTGTCTATAATAACGGCAAAAAAATCATGTCTGTTGTATGGGAGCCCCCAATATTTGTTGTTATAGCGGCAACAAAAATACATCATCTGTCAAAATTTCAACTGTCTAACTATCACGGTTCATGAGATACAGCCTGGTGACAGACAGATGGCCATCGGAGTCTTAGTAATAGGGTGCCGTTTTACCCTTTGGGTACGGAACCCTAAAAAGGTTGATTTATACGAACCCTACGTCTTCTATGTCGTCATTTTTCAAATTTATACAAAACATAAAGAATTATATACCTTTAAACTTCCTCACGAATCACTCCGTTTATTAGTGAAATTTGTTCATAGTTTAACACGATGAGACGGACAGACGCGGCTAGGGGATTTTGCTTTATATGTAACTAGCGACACGCCCCGGCTTCGCATGGATAGCACTAATTATGTACATTCAAGAAATCACGTGTGACGACAGCCTAGACAAAATAGGTTAAAATATTATATTAATAAACTAATGTATACCGCCATCTATTAGAAACTTATAGAACTTTTAAATAATTGAAACATTTAATTTAAAATAACAAATATAGAGGTCAACAATCGAGATAAAAACTATCCCATATTCTAAGTTGAAGCAATATATACAGAGTGACGAGATTTCATCATAATCGGTTTAGTAGTTTCGGAGTTTATACCGGACAAACATGACGACTGGAATTTTTTATATACAGAAAATAAGTATAGTATTATACTAAATTTGACGCCCTTATTGAGCATTCAAGATACTTTATGCATATGCATCTAAGGATATGAATGCTTTACCTTAGGAAATTGTGTAAATTCCCTATTCTAGAACATTCCGAATGGAACCACAGTGAAATGTAGTTTAAGTCGACAATAATTCATATTTGATGGCTCAATTACAAAGCTGTGGACGGTGGAATCCCTTTGCATATATAAACAATGAACAGATATACATTTGTGACGCAACTTGCAATATCTAGTAAGTTATATGGTCAACTATTTCCCTTGAGAATTTGTCATTTGTTTCTCTTATATACAGTAATAAATAGTTGTTTTTCTTTGAAAAGGTCTTCGAATTTGGTGGTTCTAAGACATGCTGGTTTCCTCACGTTGTTTTTCTTCACCGTTTTTGGAGCAGTGGCGATGAAATAAATTACACTAAGTAAGTTGCCTATCTGGGTTCGAACCCTCGACCAGCCGGGCCGGCAAAGTCCGGGCCACCACTGCCCATCTTTTTTGACATTATTTCAAAGTAAATAAACAAATCGGGCATGTTGAAAGGATGAATGAAGAGAGATTATCAAGAAAATATGTTAGAAAGGTGAGTGTCAGTGTTGGTAGGGAACGTACCACAAGGACTCATATCGATCAGATTAGTGGCATAATAAAGGAAGACGATATAAGGAGTCCCCGTAACCGACGAGCTTGTATGCGTAGATGTATGAATATAGAAGCGAGAGAGGTGCGCTAGGATCACGCTGAATGGAAATCCCTATCTTTGCTCACCCCTATGGGTTACGGGCGTAAGCGTAGAAGTAAACATATGTAAGACTGATATAAATTAGTATCAAGCAACGTCCGAACGCAAGCCAGAATTACACGAGTTAATCTTCACACATGTTGGTAACTATGCGAATGACAAATGTCTGGTAATGCCGCGCGCACATGCCCGGCCGTTTACACCGCCCCAATTGATGCGGCCATGTGCACTGGCCGAATATTATAATACTGAACTAATTAATTTGGCCGATTTGAGCGAATTTAAATTTCAAAACATATTACGAAATAAAGTCTTCAATGCCATGTCTGTCTGTCTGCCACAATGCTATAAACTCTTACTATAAATTATTATGGAGTTGATGGCGACGAGTGAAACCGCGTGTCGCAGTTAGTTTAGGTTTATAAATCTTAAGCATTAAGTGTCAATTGAATATCATTATTGAAGAAGCTATAATAACATAGAGGTATGATAAAATAATTTTTGAACAGAAGTTTTTGAGTCCATTCGTTCACAAACATACAAAAGTATAAATCCTCCCTCTTTATAATATTAAGTGTAGACATAAAAAATATAAATGAAAGAAAAATGTAAGCTTACTTAATTCTTTTTTTAATTTACAAATGGCGAAAAAGAAAACCTTTGAAATCAACTTCAGTTAACAAACGGAATAAATCAAAATAATATTTCTTAATAACGAGCTTTAACAATTCGTAAGAGATTTTAAATTAAAAGAAAATATGAACAAACAACTCGTCAATTAGTGAAGAAGTAAAAGTGTTTATAGCAAAGGAATTTTTTTACGGAGACGTCTCAATATTAATGAGAGTATCCAAAATAAAAATACTTAAATTGTACTTGAGAAGGTTTTAAATTAAGATACTTGCTTCAAAATTAAAAACAAATGAACAACTTACGCTCTTTTCCTCATAACAAATCCAAAGGCACATTGTGAAGATGGTTCAAGGTTCAAACGTATACCATATCAAAAGTAATATACAAAAACAATTTAACTAAACGACGATTATCCAGATGAACCCTATTTAATATGATTAATCATATAGATTTGAGGTCAACTTATATTGGATTACAAATATTTCTCAATACAAACTTTCATCACCTACTTTAGACCTTTAGAGGATGACTTCAGAATAATCCTTTCTTAGTTCTCGCGTACTTAATAACAGAAATCTCTGTGCAAAATTTATCTTTCAGTCCGTTTCTTCTTATGAGATTGTTTTATCTGACCTACAAAATAATAGGAAAAAACAACTATCACGCTCAACAACTATAATGGAGAAAGAGACATAAACAAAAGATACCTAAGCGTCACGTCTAATTTTAGTGAATAAAATGAAATCCAATAAGATTTCAGATCAAAATCAACATAATAAATTGAAACTTAAAACAATTTAAATCGACAAAGATATTACAACGAATCAAATTGAAATAGTATTAAATGATAGAAATATTGCAAACAGTCAACTCGAAGTCCTCACAGCGTCTAGACTTTGCTCAGGTAACCTTCCACTGTCCTTTAAGCAACAAACAGATATCAAACTATTTATTGGAGATGGCTTGCAGACTTGTTGAAGTATCTTGAATGTATTTCGGTACTGCACTTTACTACATAAGGTTCTTTACAGTATTAGTTTTGTTTCAGATATCATTTATCTGGCAAATTATATTACAATCACTAGCTTTGTCAGGCGGTTTCACCAGCTGTTTAATTTATTCAAAATCAGTTAAGAATTAGAGTAAGACATTGTTAGTCACAATTTTCTGATCTTCGCCACAACCTGATGCCTAATGTATGTAACTGATCGGACATGGAGATCGTCAGGAACATTTATTTGCTGGGGTTCTTCGGGAAGTCCCCGTCCACGCCAGAAAAAAGTAGTTGAATTGAAGTTATGAAAAGGAAAAAGAAAGGCAAACAAAACAAGGAAGGGTTTAAGCCTGGTTCAAACAAATAAAGACGAGATTCGAAATATTCGAAATAATAACTCACACCAATGATCTGAATGACCTTTCTATTACAAAAGAATAAAGAATTGAACCTGCTAGAGTATCAAGTGTCCAATTATATTTAGTAAACAATGATGAATTGTTTCAAACATCAAACTTCGATGACAATAAAATCCAAACGGGGCGTCCCACGCCCGACGCCCCAATAATTAAAAAGCTGGAGCATTAAGCAATTAAAAATAAAAGAGACGGAATAAAGGCGGCGGCACACCGAGCAATTAGCGCGAGCGTGCCAAATGTCGCGGGGCTGAATGGACCTCGTTTGTGGCACAGGTGATGAGAAGGAAGAGAAAAAAATAACATCCGCAAAAATCTACGTCGCATTGTTGCAGATTCAAGGAAACTCAAATGAATATTGACAACTTTTTAAATAAAATACTAGCAATTCGCCCCGGCTTTGCTCAGGTAGAACTAATTATGTTGACAAACTTCAAGCATTCGATCAACCGCTAGGAACATTTCCAAAAAGATTCATAGAAATCGATACAGCCGATTCGGAGTCTATAAGGAACATACATACAGATAAACATCGCCTTTTATATAAATATTTTTAAAACACTACTTGGTTCCCGAGACTTTGTTTGCGTATCAAAATCCTTAAGGGCTTTTTACAAAGTTTAATATACATGAATGTTATACCAATACTAATCGAAACTGTCTGTTAGTCTAGACAAGGATAAAAAATACTTCAATAGTACTCTTTTGAAGAATGATTTGTCAAAAAGGATTAAACGCCATTACAAAGAGCAAATAAAACTAGAAGTGTTAATGTCAGCAGTTCGGTTTAGATTTCATAAGTAATTCAGGTTAGGATACTAAATCACATAATAAATAATACATAACTATTACCTATAAATTTCTAAACATACGAAAAAATTCAAATAAATCGAAATAGATAAATAAATTATTCCGTTAATTCTTATACCATACACCAAATTGAGGGTGCGATGAACTTGCCAAATTAATATCGCGAACTTGTCCATTCTTATTACGTGGTGCTATGGCACATATTGGCTTAGCACGGGTAATAGCATTGTCTTTTTGTCAGGGGATGTCAAACGCAATCACCATTCGGTCGGAATGGTCCTAAATTGTTGTGTTTAGCGTGTAACTTTGATTTAATCAGAAGTGGCATTCACTCCTTTGATATTTGTATTTGTTTCTAACTTCTTTTTTATATGCTCGATTGTATTCTTTTTTTCATGGTAGAAGGTGGCAAACAAGCAAGCACGAAATCACGAGAGATGGGTCTGATGAAGTCACAGCTGTGCTCTTGTATAATGTAACCAAACTATTATATTTCGCATTTTGTCTCGGCAATCAATAATTAATACTAACATTTTAACTCAACTTTACTTCATAAATTTAACTAATTTCCGTTACATTGTGGTACAAATAAAAGGAAGAAGACTTCACGAGCGGAAGTGGGTAATGAAGCAACAACCTACAGGCTACTGCGCTTCGCATTTTCACCCTATCAGCCGCGTACAGTACAGCTACGGTGGCTCTATAGAGGCTGTGTGTAGGCTCGTTATACAGGCACAATGCTTACCTCCTATCTTTCTGCGCAATTTAACAGGCCCCCCGTGTACTAATATGTTCAATTTACCTTTATAACGTAGAAATTGATGTTTGTTTTTATTTCTACTAAATTGAAGTACTGTTAGGTTAAGTTTAACATGGGACATCGTTGAGTTTGTTTGTTTGTTAAGCTTTAACTCCTTAAGGGCTCAACCGATAATTATGAAATTTTGTACACACATTGTCAGGGGTACAATAAGAGACTTAGGGTATTTTACCCTGTAAAATCTAAGTTAAAGACTTTAAAGAGAATGAAGGTGCGGGTAAAATATAGTTTGTTATATGAATGCACTGTATGCCTCGAACACACAAGTCGCCACATATCTCAGATCAACGGCACGCTCTCGGCACAACAAAGGAATGCAATTATTTGTCTACACTCTCTCCATTAATCTCAGAAGGCATTCAAAGAGACTACGGAAAGCGTGCGCAGGGAAACTCGCTGCCAAGTAGACTATGTACGAATGTAAACGTTGAATTGGAAATATGACTTCTAGCAAACCCTTTTTTAATATTTAATTTATTTGCTGGCGGCTTGTCATACATTTTTTTCCTCTCTGGAAATTGTGATCTTGATTTCGAGTATATTTGCTAGACATTTATAGGTAAAGGGAAAATAACAGTTATTGGCCGCCATAGTAATAACAAATGGTTGAAATAATATGATACTAACAAACTGTCAAAAAGTTGTTTCTGTCATGTCATTCGTTGTCATGGCGACCGATATTTATCTGTCCCTATGTTATATTATTGTATACCCTGGAAAAAATACACAAGTAATCTTATATTCGCATTTCTAATATTAGTTAGGATTCTATTGCGGATTTTCTGATAGGAAGTAACTTTTATGTGTTCAGTGTGTACAATCAAGCTGTGTCCCTTACACTTTATTTGTTTTAAGAGTTGTATATAAGAGTATTTTGTTTTACTCGTACTTATATATTTAAGTATACATTGGAGACAAACTTAACTGATTATAACGGGCATGTTGAATGGTGCAAAAATTGAAAAGGTTTGTCTGAATGCAAAATCATATAATTTATCTACTTACTTAGACCATAGTATAATATACTGTTATAATTCTATGGCTTTGCTGCTACTTCATGTTACTTACCTGAAAGATAAAAAATAACAGTTAATGCGAATATATTTGTATGTATATAAACGATATTTTAACAGTTAAATGATGAATGAAGAAAGCGCATGGGATACATAAATTCTGAAAGGAAATGCTGGATGGGTAAAATAGTTTTGATTTTAAATTCATACTTTCTCTTGATTTTTGAAGTGAAAACTTTTTTACGCACGCTTCACTAGGGTAAGTAAGCTGGTGAATGCGCGACGAGGGCGTTACGAAAACTGTGATCGGGCGAGGCGATCGGAAGTTGTTTGAATTTGGAACAGTTTCGTCGAACTTTTTTTTTCATTTATTTTTCTTGTATTCAATTTTGAATTCTATTGTTAAGATACAAGGGGTTTTTTTTGATTATTTATTAACTATTGTCGAGCCCGTTTTGACTTCTGTCGGCAGTCCTGACTGCCTGTGTTTTTTATGTACTACTTACTCATCATTAAGTTGTATACTAAGTAAATTTCGTAGCGCATCAGAAACGCGGTTAGACCGCCGAACCGCGAAGTTACACTTGATGTTTAATCAAACTTAATCCCCGCTAGTAAATAGGATCACTTCAATTTACTCACGCAGACTTAATTAAGGCTTTCAATTAACTTGTATTCAAAACTCCCGGGATCCCCGGAGGCTTTTTCTAATTACCCTCATTTCATGAGCCATTCAATGTTACGATTATGTACGTTTAAATCAAGACACTAAGAGCTTTTTTAAAAGACTTGTCCTTTAAGACATCTGTTGGCAATGTAAATTAATTTTGTGTATTTAACTAGAATAAATTATGCCTACATACGCGTATATAATAAAACAGTAATTTTAGTACGTTTCCCCACTGCAGGGACACAGGACTCTTCAAGAGGAGGGGCCATAATCCACCACGCTGGCCCAGTTTGTTGGTAGATCACATGTCTTCGATGATTGATGATGATTCGGTTTCCTCACGATGTTTTCCTTCACCGTTTTGGAGCAGTGGTGATCAATTAAATTACACAAAGTAAGGCGCCTGCTTGGGTTCATATACACGTATAATAACTTGAAATTATAGGTAAATGTTTTTGGTTACCATGCTAATGTATGTATGGCATGAAAATAACCAAAAACGATGTTATTGACGTGTCTTGTATTCCCCTGGCGACGTATATTAGTTTTCATTTTCCTTACCTATCCTATTTTTTTTCGGGATAAAGCGTGCCCTATATTATTTTATGTTTATCTGACAATGTGTGCGCGAAATTTCACAAACTGACATTCCCTTTATTGCGGATTAAAATACATTTGGGCGAAGCCGGGTGTAAACGTTGTGTTTGATACTGCGACAAAGGGATTCCATTTTGGTGTCCAAAAGATGGTATTTTTAGTATAATGCGTTGCTTTATCCCAAACTATAAAGGTAACATAAAAGTACGGGATTTTTGAATTGAGGAAGCGGACCACGGGAAAACAAACCCTCTTGACAGTAACAGGGAATGTTACTCTCCTCGGTAACATTTCTCTTGAAATATTGCTACGGATACTTCCCTTAGGTACAGGTTATAGTGTTATCTTGTTTTTAAATATCTTATATTATTATCAACTTACCCCTACTTTATGTGGGATCGGCATATCAGTCGTCATTCACTGTCCCTTGTTAATTATGTCACCTTTCATGCAATCCATCAATTTACAATCTAAAACTCTCCTTGTCACATGCCTTCCCTCCTCAGAACGTGCATACCATGCTAATCTTTTGCTTCTTAACTTTTCTATTGTACAATTATTTGTATATGTTATCGATAATTCGAACAGATAGAGATGTTACATAAGAAAGAATAGTTTAAGTAAGTGGTTAATGATACGACAAAAGTTTTTAAACACTTATTTATAAAATGTACAAGCTGGCCCGACAAACTTCCTTCCGCCATACATGTCTTTAACAGATATATTATATACATTCAATATAGATTGTCTGTCTGTCTGTGTGATTGATTGTCTGTTGCGGGCTTTTGTAGGACTATTTAAGGTAAACATTTCTATTGTACCTGTAACTATAACGGTTTTCGCATCCATAATAACTCGCATATCGCAGAATTTTTTCCTTTTTACTTGACACTTATCGTTATATTTTGGACAATTCACACAATATCTTTATAAATTCTAGCCTATGTGTTATTCTAATGTATAAGCTATATTATTGTAAAGTTTCATTAAAATCCATTCAGTAGTTTTTGCGTGAAAGAGTAACAAACATCCACACTTAAAGTGGAGTTTAAAAAAAAATAACTTCAAAATATTATTTGATTATAAATTCCCCCAAAAAAGCAATACAAGTTCATTTTTACATGTTAATAAAGTAAGTCAATTCGACATTCAAATACCGCTTTCCGCTCCTCTCATGAAGACTGTCACATCCTCACAGGGTTTCTGAGATATATAATAATAAGTCATATTTATCTACGCGGTCGGCCTAACTTTGCGTGCTTATTGCTGTACTGTATATTTTGATATCCGTCGGTTATTATGGGGCGATTCTGGACCAAGGAAAACGGCTTGGACAGGTACCAACTTCTGGACAGTTTGTGAAACTTGGGTTAATTGAAGAAAAACTTCACTAATCTATTTAAAAAGGAGGTCCTAAAGTCGCTTGCATTTTTATGCTTGTTACTTCAGAACAATGACATTTATGAATCGAATTTGCAATCGATAGTTTTGGTCCAATTTAAATTTTATGCCAATTCGATAAGGGGTTCAAGAGTTATTCAGGATTTAGAGCGAATTGAAGTAGTTTTTTTTTTTAACTTTACGAGTTTAAATTATTTAAAAATTAAGTATCATAGGTAATTGTGTATAGTTTGTTCCACGCAAGGAGATTTTTGTGTGACCTTTGATGTCGAAATTCGTAAATTCTAAAATATTTCCTAAAACTTCTCTCACATAATATTAAAACATTTGCTATCCATGATATTTGAAGGGCCGGTTGGCGTGGTTAGTGGCTTTTCACACCGCAGGTCGTGGGTTCCATTCCCACCCAGGACAGACATTTGTGTGCATGAATGAACATGTCTGTTTGTCCTGAGTCTAGGTGTAATTATCTATTTACGAAAGAAAAGTAGTATATGTAGTATATCAGTTATCTGGTTACCATAGTACAAGCTCTGCTTAGTTTGGGATCAGATGGCCGTGTGAATAGTGTCCCAGTATATTATTATTATTGGTATACAAAAGTATAATGACCGCTATAGTAAGTGACATTTGTTTACAAAAATTCCACCTTAATGTGAAACAAACTATACGTGTGTGCGCATAATATTGTCAATAATATAAATTTGAAGCTTCACACAATCTTCTAGCTATCTAGACATCATTATAGTTGCTAACGTCGCGTCGGATCGGCCTCAACTAATTGCTTCTGAACCCAGTCGATAGATTTATGTGGCAAGCGATACCTTATTAGTTTCTATGTAATACCTTGTTAGGATTTTGAATTATTGGTTACAAAACGTATTGTATGAGACAGTAATTCAAGATCCAACATCTTTTGTCGATGTGGTCACGGTATTCGTTATTAACACCAATCCGCTTCGCAATTCCGGCTTCGCTCAGGTAGATATAGAAGTAAAAAGCCTAAGTTACTCTCTGATAGTAGACTTACGTTAAAAGAGAAGGCGGCAAACGAGCAATGGGTCGCCTAATTTTTAGTGATCGCCCGCCGCCCAACACTGGAACAGATGCGCTGCCGGCCTTTAAGGAAGGCCGTACTCCTTCCTTCTCTTTCTTTGGAATACCTTGAGCCGTATTGGTTTGGAAATACCGCTGGCAGCAAATCATTTCAGCTGTTTTCAGATTGATGAAAGAATTTTTAATATGTGTTTAGTAGTTTTACAGTTAAACCAGAACCATAGCTAATACATGATTACGGTAAAATTCAAGCCTGTGTTTTCTAACCGTTTATTTGATCGATTATAATATGAGAAGATTATAATCGGTCAGTTCAGATAAATTGCGTTATCCCACTTCTGAAAAACATTTTAATAATTAATGGCATTTTAGCTCTAGCAGTTAGAATGTGACCGTTTTGCGTTTGTCCAGCGTTGTTGTATCGAGTTTTCGGTATTTAGACATATTAATGGGTGTTAGTTTAATGAGTGTTTATTTGTTTCAACCGAAGCGGTCAACTGAAATAAACTGAATCAGTATTATTGCTGGTTCATTCGGATTATAAGCTATTGGATTTTGAATACAATATGTTACAATTTAAGTTGCAAACTACCAACTGACATCTGAAATCTAATTTATGCTATACAAATAAAAAAAACACATGGAGTCACAAGGGCTGCCGACTGAAGTGAAAACTTAAAACAGGTGGGAAGGCATGACCCTTATTTCTTGACAATAAAATTCAAAATTGAATATCTATACAGATAAATAAGATTGAAGTGTCTGTATGTAATATCAAAATAAAATTTCCAGACTCAATACACATGATATATGGTACTTATAACGTATGCAATTTTTAAAATTTTTGTCTGTCTGTCTGTCTGTCCGGTTACTCCGGGTAATCTCCGAAAGAACTGAACCAATTTGGATGGAACTTTAACTGGAAGATAGGTAATATTGCAAGGCTTCAAATAGGCTAATTTAAATGAAGGAAAATAAATAGGGTTCCGCGCAAAAAGTTAAAAACCCACGAAATTGTGAAAAAAATTACGCGTCGCCATATCGAAAGCGCTGCCCGCTACCTGCAATAATACAAAGGTTGCCTTAAGCAGTAAAATATCTATACATCTATATAGATAAATAAAGTAAAAACAATTAATGAAAAAATACGATTATTAACTTTTATTCTGCGCAGTCATTAATATGTTTTATTTGATTTCACGCGGACGAAGTCGCGGGCAACAGCTAGTAACAAATATAATGAAAAAAAGTTAGTCGAATCTGTTTAAAATTCAAATAAGGAGGTTGATGGTACGTTTTACTGACGCATGTTGTACACGCGAACCTATAAGATTTTCCCTTACTAAATATTGTCTAACGCGTCTGAAGAAGTTTTCACTTCAAAAACATACACATTTGAGTGTATTTCTATGAGTTAAATCATCATCGTGTATAACTTATGAGAAAGAAAAAAGCACTCGAAGTTTTGGATATAATAATAATAAATCAGCCTTTTTTAGTACGTTTCCCCACTGCAGAGACACATGCCTCCTTTCCAAGGGAGGGAAGGGGCCGTAATCTATCACGCTGGCCCAGTGCGGGTTAGTGGATGTCACGTCTTCGAATTTGGTAGTTCTAAGGCACGCCGGTTTCCTCACGATGTTTTTCTTCACCGTTTTTGGAGCAGTAGTGATGAAATAAATAACATAAAGTAAAGCATCTGCCTAGGTTCGAACTGACGACCGTAAGTAGGGGCGCATTCCACTGGGCCATCACTACTCTCAACGATTCGATCTATAATCTTCAAAATCCGGAGCTGTAATACACAACGTAGCTCTAATTGGATCTTCAATTATCCACGCCAACTACACGCAGTACATCAAGCGAACGAGTGTATTACGTGATTATTCCAATAAGGCATTTTCGATCGTTACTTGAGCGTATATGTTGATTTAGAAAATACGAAAGTTTTCAGCTATATATTAATATTATAATAAACACCATATTTCTTTAAAAATATCAAGAAAAGCCCCTAATTCTATTAGTAGACACAGATTAAGGAATTCCAATTGGCGTATTTCTAGCACACCTCTTGCTTCTACATCTATGTTACGAATACATGCTGGTCGGGTATGGGCACCTTAAATCGCCTTCCTCAATTTTATGTATGTCATTGTGTCAGTCGAAATGATTTTTCATTGAACAAGTCATAAATACCCGCCTAACTGTATTATTATTGTCATTTTAATGATTTACTCTCATTATGAAGATTTTATGCTGACGTCATGTGCCCTAAGACACTATGGAATAATATGAATGAAATTCCACACTTGAAACCGTTTAGAATTTTATTATTATTTATATGTATATGTATATGTATTTTTTAATTATAGCGCCATCTAACAAAAATATGCGATAACAGTAAGTTGGCCCTTGACAACGCTCCAAGAAATTTAAATTCTCCGTGTCTAATTAAATAAATAAAAAATGGAATGGAAATTTGCTGATTTATCCAAAGCTGCTAGCGTACCAGAAAATAAATGGATAGTAAAAAAACTGGAATCGACAATTCGGCTATCTACGATCGCTCGATATTCGGAATACATCCTCGGCGCACGATGATAAAACAAAATTGTTTTGGTAAACTTAGATTACTCCGGCAGAGGATTACTTAATTCGGGCCTTGTGTTGCCTCTCAAAAACTTGATTGGGAACGGTTATTAGTTCTTTGTTCTTGCTAGAAGTGGCAATTTGTTTAGAGATTACTTTCAACCTTGTTCTAATGAAAGTAACTTAATTATTTTTTGACTTGGATTAGATCGTATTAAAATATTTTAACGAGTAAAAATAGAACATAAATCAGTAGGCTTAAAGTTTTTAATCAATAAACTTGTGAACGATGAATGCCATTTCTTTTTCTCCTTAAAAAATAATAATAGCCATAATTCTGATATAAAAAAAACAGTTTGCAGCGCCCCGTTAGAATATTTGAATTCAAGGAATAATGTCATACTGTTTAAGCCTAATAATTCAAAAATAACCAAAAAAATCGGTCTGCCAGTACTCTTTGTTTGTGAACAAAGACATTAATTGCAATTGATACCAGTTTAAATATAGGTACATGTCCAAAATTGTTATTGGTTGCCATGGTAACACAATAAAGTTGGTGGTCGCGCATCGTAGAAGTTGAACACTCATCATTTAAAAATTCGAACACATGTGACATCCACCAACTCGCACTGGGCTAGCGTGGTGGATTACGGCACCTCCCACTCTTGGAGAGGAGTCCTGCAGTGTGGTAATATACCAAGAAAAGATTGATAATTATTTTTTAGATGTATTTTAGTATGTTAATCTCTATTTTGTTTATTCTCTAAATGTTATCATAAATTATTTAAAAAAAAACAACTCAAAAGTCGCCTCGTCGAATAATAAGTTCTGCCTTCTATCTTTTATAAAATTATTTAATATCGGAGTTTAAATTTATGGGATGCGCCGAGTCAGAGCCAGATGTTGCACGAATTTACTTTGAGCTCTATATTCTAGCAATATGGCGTCACTGACACTTATACGTCATAAAGCTTAGCGAAAAACATAGTCGTTGCTTCAGCATGTTTAGGTAATAAAAACTATACTGCTAAGGTTTTATTGAATTTTATGATAGTCATTCATACGCAACACAATTCTACATACACGCTTTTCTCTAGTTCTTTATTTAAAGAAAATATAGCGTAACAAGAGACTGTGTAAGAAAAGAAGAAAATTAAGTACGTCATCATTACAAAAGGAAAATCTGTTGAACAGATAAAAGAAGAAACCGACTGACTAATTTATCAACAGCCTAAACTACTGAACCTAGACACTTGAAACTTTGCACAGAGATTACTGTTATTAAGTAGGCGAGCTTTAAAAAAAGTTTTTTCTAATTACATATAAGTTTAATGAAAAGGGGGTGAGAGTTTGTATGGAGCAATTACCCATACGAAGCCGGGGCAGGTCGCTAGTTAAATATATATACTTAGTTCTGGAAGTTCCACGAATCGTTTTATATACATTGTCTAGTCACAATGAGGAATTATGTAATGATATCACTGTCCAAATAGGAATAAGTAAAGAAAATAATGTTTCCAGCGGAGGGTTGGAGCCAAAACCTATACAGTGGACTACGGTCATACTGTGCCTCTTATAACGTGAGGAAAGGTCAGGAAGCGGACCGAAAAAAAAACACGTTACCTTCGTCGGATCACCGTTACGGAACTAGTAAATACATAAAATAAAAAATTCCTTCCACGTCTGCCACTAATGGGAGGCCATCCAAAATTTGGCCGCGTTAAATTATTACCGACATTCAGTCCGATCATTTAATTAAATTTATTCGGCCGATAAATTATCGAGATAATGTTTAAGTGTTAAATTTTACGCCGAATAAATCCTAGAAAATTTCCAAACGATGCGGTTGGATGAATTTGAATTGAAAATTGAGATGCTGTGATATTGGGAGAGGGCCTTATTTTGGTAGTTTGACGCTTTCTTTCCTTTTTAGTAAATGGAGCAACGAAGGAATGCTTATACGTTTTATTTCTAAAGAATTGAAAAATGTAGACATTTCCGAGTTATTCTTAAAGTCAAGGATTCCTGAAGGTCTGTGAAGAAGTAGATAGATAGGAGTTTAAAAGAGAACCAATACATTACTAGATGTTTGAAACTTGACAAACAAACAAAGATGACTGAACTGGGACCCACCTAACTAAACTTCCAATCTTGTAACCCACTTTTTGAGTGTCTTAGAAGAATGGATATGCAGCCACAAACTAGACTGTTCTCAAGGCAACATTGCCGTCGGACCATCAGTCAGGGACCTTCCAGCCTATAGAGAATACTATCTTAGTCCAACCGTTGGCTTTACTTCTGGCCTACTCAATATTCGCTCACGACCCTTAGGTAGGTCGCGAGCCATAATTTGGATATTATTAAAATAAATATCAATTATCAAGGTATTTAAAACTGAAGAAATGTAAGAAAATTATCATAATCAGCTTGTATCAGTCCACAGCCGAACATTTGCCTTCTCCAATGCCTTCCACAGTATACGGTCCTCCGCGTACCGCATCCAGCAACCACCTGACTTCCTCATGACGTCATCGTTCCATTTGGAAAGAGAGCGCCCCACACTACTGATCCCATCCATGGCCTACATTCGTAGAGTATTCATTACTAGTACTTCTTTATGTTTTCCAGAAATGTATAATAGCGTTAAAACATTAGTCTGTTCCAATTTGAGGGATTCTGTGGGCTAGAGATATGAATGGGCTGACATCATCACGATAGCCTAATCATTATTTACTATAAGATGGTTAATGAACAGTATTACTGTGATTTCGACTCATTAAGGTTACTCTCGCTACATTAACGTTAGAAATTGTTACAGCTTTTTAATTGAAAAACAAAAACGCGCCTGCGTTCAATAGGGAGTACGCTTTCAAAGGGTTACACAATTTGAGGGCACTTTATCTATCTAGATTAAAGCCAGCATCGTTACTGCGTAGAAGGGGGGGTAGGGGGATGTAATTTATTAATTTCATTAGGAGCTCGACCGCGGCCGAATCCGCAGCTCGATGCGCCACAACCGCCTACTTGATATAATGAGATGTGCGAACGAATCGTGTGTTCGGATTTCCAAATACGAACTTTAGAGGTCACAATATGTTCTATTGTGACCCCGTTTTGAGTACCAAATATCACCATAGAACGTGAAAGCAATACAATTCAAGATAAGTCAAACAAACATAAAGTCACACATTATAATCCTACGAGACTCGAAACCAGATTTTAGGTATTAAGGTTCAACTCCATAATTGTCATGAACTGGCTTGAACCCAAAACTTGTATAGAAGAAGGTGGAAAACGAGCAAGCAATTCACCCGATATCAAATGACCGGTACACAAATGTTAACGAGTTGCAGATCCTCTGTCACTTTCCATCCTTTTCTTATTATGCAAGGATAGAAAAGGGAAAAAGACTAGAATTAAGCCGCCGACACCTCACTCATAAAACTAAAACAGAAGTGAGTGAGGTGCCGAGACCTAATTCTAGTCCTTTCCCTTCAGCCTTTTCTTATTATTCGCATTTTAGTGTTATACCCAAAAGCAGTTTCTTGATTTTACACATTATAGACCCAATGTATTATCTACTTCACGCTCTAATAGTCCATCGTACATTTTATCAAGAGAAAATCATTTAAAGTATGAAACTTGTAAAGTAGTTCAATTTTCATATTTAGCAGTAAACGTTAAGGGTAAAGCTGGTACAGTAAAGCTGGAACTTTTCTGCGAGCGCTTGCGAAAAAGTGAAGATAAAAAAATTGAAAAATCAAAACACATAAATCGTTCATATTTCTCGTAAAAATTACGCGCAAAAGTTATTACTGGTAGCCTGTAAAGTTGGTACAAAGTACACAAGTTTGTCCATTATGTTCCGATCGTATCGCCGCCTCTGAGACTTTTGAATTTTGTATCTGATCGGCCCGCTGGTGCGGAACGCTTTTTGTATCTGATCGGCCCGCTGGTACGGAACGCTTTTTGCTTCGGAATATGCTCTACCAATATTACCAGAATATTATCTCAATTGAAGATTTTATGATTTAGATTCAATAGCCGTTTACGAAATGCATGTGTATTTATGATTTTTCTTCATATTTAGTAAACAAATCAAACAAACAAATCCTCTTAGTAAACAAATTGGATATATGATTTCTCTAATCAGAAAATTTGAGTCAGAGCTCAACTCACTTTGATGATTTTGTTACAGAAATGTTGTTGAGTATGGAATAGAAGAAATTAGCTCTTATGCTGTCCTAAAGAAATCTCTAATATCAACCAAGTAGCATAACTAAGATATCTTAGCATTCATTGCTGTTCTATAATCACGTGTATCTATAAATCCTTCTTAATATTATAATTATGAATGTGAGTTTGTTTGTTTATTTGCTTGTTACGCGTTTCACGTGGAAACTACCCAACAAATTACCTTAAATTTGGTACACATATTTTCAAGAGTACAGTTTGTGACCAACAAAGTTCACGCTCAACAAAACATCGTACTTTTATCTCTCAGATTCCAGTCAGAAAACCCTTAGGGTTTATAATAAATCATTTCACTCGGACCGTGTTTGAAATTGTCCAACTTTTTCTTCTACCGCCCAACATTTACGAGGTGTACTGATTATTTTGTCTTTTTTCTTCTATTTACTCGAAACACGCTTTGTTTGGAATCCCTTTACCAATTAGAGTTTCGCCCACTCATAAACTAAAATCAGAGAAGTTTGTTTAATTGTCTAAAAACGTCATAGTTGTACAGATATTGTACTTTAGTATAATTTAGTTATTTTAATTTATTTTTTTCAGAACAAGTTAAACGAAAAAGCGGCTCTACTCTACTCTACTGATGTTATATCATCATCGTATATAATAACAGAAGTAGTGCCAGCAACAACATCTGTTGCAGGAACGTGCTTGAGAGGTGAACCACCACGACTTACAGAAGTCACACATGAAGTAGAAGTATTCTGTCTTCTGTGAGGTCGTGGTATTTCACCAGTCGAGCCAGCTCATTTGTGCATAGATGTTGTGGCGTGCTCTATCACTGTTGAAATTTAAACTCGTGAATTTGTTTACCTTTTCCACATCACGCTATTTTTTAAATCACCATTGATACTATAAATTATATTTCTGTTCTATTTGTGTTCTAACATGTAATTCTATTTAATGTTTGTTTTCAACATCATCTGTAGACTTCTATTGTTTCATTGTTTCATATTTCTCCCACGAAAATCTGCTAAGAGATCTTTATTGCATCTATCAAAACAAAAACCAATTTATCAACCAACAAATATAAATTTATAATGCTAATATTATAAATGCAAATGTTTGTAAGTATCGATGTTTGTTATTATTTCACGCAACAACTACTGAATGGATTTTAATGAAACTATTTAATATTATAGCTTATACATCAGAATAACATATAGGCTATAATTTATAAAGATATTGTGTGAATTGTCCAAAATATAACGATAGGTGTCAAGTAAGGAGGTAAAAATTCCGCCATATGCGAGGTATTCTGGTGTGCGCTGCAAAAACCGTTAGAGTTACACGTATATAATGTATTATGAAAATATTTACTTTAAATAGTCCTACAAAAAATTTCGCGACAGCATATATCTATCTTTTATGTGTAAGCCATTATCACCAAAATAGTGAACCATCTATTAATTATAGGGAGGAACCAAGTTTGCCGGGTCAGCTGGTTTATGATATTTCTCACAGTTTGAAAGGTGAGAGTATTTTTAAAGTCACTAATAGTTCAATTACCTAACTATCATGTAGCCGTGTGTCAAGCGCTTTTTGGACAAGTGCCACAACTCTAGTTGAGAATGGAGCGGTAAATTGCTCTGCATCGTATTAATGTGAAATTTCGCCATCATCATAGAAGATTAAACATCACGTCATTATTATTATAGAGGGATG
>JWHW01051020.1:92463-107203 GCA_000931545.1 Papilio glaucus | reverse complement strand
GGACCGCTTCCTGTTTACCACCTTCTATCATAAAAATGCTACGTTTGAGTCCTGTACTTACCCGTCCCATATCCTTTTTGTACTGCTGTAATGCTTTATTACAGTCGTAAATGTGTATCTCGACGGACCGCCAATATCGATACTCATTTCAGTTAACTGTCAAGTGAAAAAGTGTTGATTTATTTCATCCTCCCAAGTCCAATGTGAGTTTAGGTCGAAAACGTATAAAATTCTTTACATATCACCCTAACAATAATAAAACGATCATTTTATGTTGACCCTACCTTTAAAAACGTAGATCTTCCACCCCTCGACAAATATTCCCTATGCGTTCCGGAGTTATTTGGCCAGGTATTTTGCCTACTTTAATATTGGATCCTCGTTTTGAATTTCAATTTGGTGTCGAACGCTCCGCCCTCTGATTCGTCATGCGTTGTTAGGGGCGTGATAATTTTTATCTCAACATTTCTTACGTGACGTTCGTTGTTATTGAATTTTACCTTTGACAAAATATACGTCTGTTTTGTTTGTTATTATTACGTTGAATGAATTAAATAAACGTCACGTTGAGTTCCAACAAAACATATTTACGTGTTGCCATATTTTACACAGAATTCAAGAATCATGAGATATTTATAAATAAATATGATCTCACTCTCGTAGCCCAGAGAGAGGCACACCTATCACTTCCTCTATATACATCTACTCATACAAGCTCGGTTTAGGGTACTCCTTATATCAGCCTTCTTTAGTATGTCACTAATCTGATCGATATAAGTTATCCTAGGGCGTCCCCTACCAACACTGCCACTCACTTTTGCAATATAAATTTGTTGCGTTATTCTCTCTTCATTCATCCTTTAAACATGCCCGAACCACCGAAGCGTACCTTTCCAATTCTAGTCACAACATCTACTTAAGCCACACTTTTCCCTTACAATCCTTTCATCAATTCAGGAAGTTTCTATAATCGAAATTAATGAATAATTAATATTATATACTGATTGATTAAATAGTTCTGAAATAATTGTTCCAGATCTTCATTCTTAGACGTCGAAGGCGAACTCAGAATTGTTCCACTTACAAAGAACTTCCGATAATTATTATTCGGTCCCCGCTAGATAGCCTGGGATCGTAGCGAGTCCGCCAATTTAAAACGGGGGAGCATCTATAAAGTGCCTTAATTCAACTTTTACGTCAGATAAATTCGTCGGCAAGTTCCAGGATATATTCCCCCGGACTTCAAACGTCTCCACGAACCGGAGTTAATTTGAATCGTTTACTTGGGAGCGAACTTTTGCATGTTCAGTTTGGAATAGAGTGCCGCTTGTCATTTCCATCGTCTCACAATTAGAAGGCATCGGATGTTTTCAGAATTCTTTAATGATTTCCTACAATATCGGATTACAAGGGTTTGCTTGTTTAAAGGTAGTTTACTAAATTTCATTTTAGTTTTATTCATTTAACAGACATTTCGTAAACAATACATATTTACTCAAGCACTCACGGCCCCACAAACGCACGGTCTTCCCCTGATTATTGGGATTTTAGGATTCTAGTATTACTTTAATCTAAAATACTAAGATGATGGTAATTTCTAATACCGGCAAAGTAATATGAGGGAAAGGTAGTGTATACTTTTGAAGTGCTGTGTACGATTTTGTTTTAACAAGTTTCACGTTGTGCCTTAGTAAAGTCTATATGTTTAATGGAAGAAGATCGTAATTTAGCAAGTGGTTTCACTGATTTTATGTGACCGCTATCCGTAGGAATGTGCCTTTAATAGACAGAGAAGGGGATAAACAGGAAAAGGATATTTCCCTATCCAATTCATCCCCTTCCTACCCTATCCTTATTAGAAAAGGATGGGTAGGGGAGGTAACTGAAATTGCGTCATTTACTATGTGATATAGAGAATTATTTGAGGGGAAAAAACATGCCAAACGCAATTAAAATCCCTAACAAACCATTGGTACAATTTAAAATGGCCAATAATTACAGCTGAAATAATCGAATTGGGAAAATGGCAAAAGTAATAAAAGAGATTTTCATGGCATGTAAATCTAATAAATCGGAACGAAGAGGCCCGACATCGTCCCATTATCGCAGCAATGTATTACCCCACTGATTTATAGTCGATTGCAGAATATAAGGGACAAGGAATAAGAGATGTCCGTGGTAGTAGAGAGCGGAGAACAAGTGCCGACAGTGACGGAAATCGCGATCGTGTTTTGCATTGTAACGTAAACTTATATTGATGGTTTTAATGTAGGGTCAAGAATTCAGAAAGAATAACTAAAATCAAACAGAAATAGACACACAGCACAGACCAAAGTGGCAAGGCTTCTCGGTCTTTTACAAGTTGCTTTTTGGAAAGTGAGCGCAGGAATAACAGGAGTTGATTCCCCCATCTCCATTCTACCAACGGTCGTTTAGATATACGGCAGGTCTTCATGCATCATTGGAATAAGTTGCCAGCATTCATGTTTCCGTCCGATTAGAATACCTTCAAGAGAAGAATGAATAGGTTGTTTCTAAACTAGTGCATTTAGTAACAGCCTATTCATTCTTCATTATTACCACATCACATCAGGTGGGATTGTGGTCAAGCGTTAGTTAATACATTATAAAAAACATAATCAGACGAATCAATACCAGTAAAAAATAGCTTGTAACCAGAATAAAAACACACACGTGCTATTATAACGAAGCACCAGATTCGCAACGGTTCGCGATAAAAGAGCCTTCAATACGCCCATTTTTTTCCCGTTTCTTAAACAAAACAACGTAATCACAACGAACACGAGCCGGGTATCCGCTACGTCATTAATAAGGCGCTTTCGTTGTTTTTATTTCAGAACAAATGTATATATTTCATGCGTGCTAGTGAGACAATTGAAATTTATACAGATAATGTATTTTTGTTGCCGCTATAAGAAATACGAAGAAAGAGAATTAAATAAATATTTAAGGGAGCTCCCATACAACAACCGTGATTTTTTATAATAGTACGGAACCCGTACACGAGTCCGAATCGCACTTGGCCGCTTTTTCTATATCTCATATATTTACATTTACGCTTAAGTAACAAACACTAGCTGTCCTCTTTCTTCTTATTATTTTAATTACGCTATCCTTTTTACACCATTCGACATGTGTGAATGTTGCCGTCACTGTCTTTGGGACACTTTTGACCGATGATTTTGTATAACATATCAAAAGAAAAATGTAACTGAATTTAAATATTATTTTACCGATAAGATTCATACAGTAAATATTAATCAATTATTAATAATCCGTAGCAAGTGTCTTACACAACGTGATTATCAAATTTATTTCATAATTTATAAGTCTTAAGGTATAATATTTTTTCTCATTTTCTTTGTTGTAAGCTCTTGCGATTCAAGGTGTAAATACTTCTAATTTACGACCTGCGCGATATTATTTGTGATTCTGAACGAGAAATATATAAGTGATAATATAATTTCGTCGTAATTTGTAGTAATTTTATTCGGTCGAGTCTTTACGTCGGAATTAATCCCAAATGAGACATTTTTATTCAAAATTAGAACCACTTTAAAATATATATCGTACTCGAACAAGATGACCTTGAAATTAAACCAATTTTGCGGATTTAATCGCGGTTATTTAATGTTTATTTTCTCGTCGTTTCTAGTACTTTACAGCTCTCATGAGGACTGAGGTGTTTGATGTCCCAATGTCAAAGTTGCTTGCGAAATACCTCACTAAGAATGAGCTTACAGTATCTAGAGATAGTGTAGATGTATATTTTTGTGACTGACTTGTCACTGTTTGCCTGGAAGAGGCATCTACAGCTACACCGGGCCTAGGCAGCAGAGTGCAGAAGGCGTGTAAGCCTCTAGAGTAACTTAGGTCGAGGTCTCGATTAGAAGAGGGGAGCGTTGGCTGGGGCCGTTACTAATTGTAGTTGTATTACTTTGGTGTGGGATTTGATTTTAATAATCACGGATTCCCACGTACGTGGTAGCCACCAACCATATTATCTATGCAATTAAGTTTTTTTTTTTAATTTCAATAGCCTCACGAAACCTCCCGAAACGAGGAAGAAATCTAAAATATAAGATATATAATATAAGATAATTGCATTTAATTTAGAGAAGTTAATCTGTTGATTAAAGTTGCATTAAAAATATATCCCATAGAGTGTTAATTAAATGAAAAATCTTTTATGAAACTATAAAAGTATAAACTGACTGACTGATATACACAGCCCAAACTACTAGGCCTAGAGACTTTTTGCACAGATCTGTTATTACGTGGCGAGCAATAAGAAAGGATTTTGTTTCCCTAAATTCCCTTATCCTATCTCTTAAAAGTCTGATGTAGAGTATGACAGTTTGTATATACACGAGCGGAGCCGGGGCTGAACGCTTGAGATATAGACTAAAAATAGTTGACATATATATTCTATGACCTGTGACAATATCTATATATTATATTTATAACATAACTAACTTAGCGCTTAACTTGGCAAGCATCCAATTTAGATAAATGTTTTAGTTTTAAAATCTAATGTCACGTAGAGGTTTTAAATAGTGTTGTACTCATTTATAAAGCGGTCGGATTTAACATTCAAATTATTACGAACGTTAAGTGAACGTGCAGACTAAGTGAGTGCTTAGCTCTAAGTACAAAGTGATAACATTTATAATTAATTTTTTTATAGAAGAATTTTGCAAACTAGCAAGTGTTTCACCCGATATTAAGTGACCTTTAACCATAGGCATCAAGGTAACGAGTTGCAGAAGCGTTGCCAAAGGTAGGCAACGCTTCTGCAACTCGCTTCTACAACTCAATGGACAGAGGGGGTGAAACAATAAAGGATATTTTCTTTTCCTATACCTACTCTCCCCCGTCCAAATTATCTTTCCATTCCCATCCTTTCCTTATTTGAAAAGGTTGGGAAAGATAGAATTAGGCGTCCTCCTTGTAATTAACTGTTATTTTAAAACAAACAAGATGTTTTATTATAATTATTATAGATGGCACTAGTTGTCTTCATCGAAAAATGACAAGTCTTGTGTACGTTCTAGTTTACATTCGTTTGCATTGTAAAGTATTAAATGTCATAAACATTTTATCAGAGAATGGTTTACGAAAATTGAATGGAATCCATGATCTTATGTTTCGTAGAATCTTACCCATTTAATATGCCCTAAATTTATTATTATATTTGTATACACATAATTTGCATATCGAAGAAAAACTTGTTTTTTTTTTTTTTGCTTTGTTTAGGACAACAAACAGATACAGAGTAAATGCACACATACATAAATATAATATACGGAGTCTAGCTTACAATGTATCCAACACCGTTATCCACAAATTACTAGGTATAAAAGCATTTTCTTAGATTTATTTTAACATCATACTAACTATATAAAGTTAGACTAACGTGATCAAAATATTAACAGCAATAACACTTCATATAGACGTACGAGATTGTCCTTCGTCTCTACAGCCACAGTCTAATAAACTAAAACAGTAAGTTTATTACAGTACGACCATCATCCGTTTCCCCGCAGAGATGTTTGTGTGTTACGTCTCAATTTGGCTTGAGCCCCGCAATTAATATAATGGAATGAGCCCGGGCCTGACTTAATGGTGCCCAGAAAGTGTCGACATATGCCCGGAATACTCAGAGATGTGACAGCCATAACTCTGTACTGAATGTTTGTATACTGTGTCAGCGCCCCCTGTCGTTTAATTTGGACGTTTCCAGTTACCATTCTACACTTGTACACACCATCAATAGTTGATACATACTGACAGCGAAAGCGGAATTTTCATACTTGATTTTTTGACCGACGAATATTAAGCCAGTGATTGGCTCTTAGTGATTTTTTTTTCAATAAAGTGGTTATAAGGCCAAATGAGGGGCAACAGAAAAAAGGATATTTCCATTCCCTATACATCCTCTCCTCTCATCCTTTGTTTATTACAAAAGGATGGGAAGGGGAAGAGGACTACAATTAGGATTTCGGATCGTCACTCATTCTGTCTTCTGTAAGGTCGAGGTATTTCACCTGTCGAACCGGTCCATTCGTGCAACAGATGTTGCGGGCTCTACCACTGTTAAAAGATTTTACTCAGGCATCTCCTCCGTCAAAAACTCTTCCCCTTCCCATCTTTTCCTTATCAGAAAAGATGAGGATCAGAAATCGATCTCCGGCACCTTACTCATCAGACGAAACGGAGAACTACTTCTCGCCGGTCTTCTGTAAGGTCGTTTTATTTAGAATATTAAAATTAAAGCATTTAAAGTTGCAACATCATACAATTGCATGTTCAATCATTTCATAACGAGAATAACCAATATTTTTTTACTAAAGAAAGTACAATTTTTTATTTCGAATTCTCTTTGTCGTAAACATGAGTATACAATCAGGAGCGGCCGGCCTAATTAACGACCTCCAACAAAAGCCCCTGAGGTAAGTAATCAGCGTAAAGAATGTTGGAGTAACTTTGTTGTTACAGCTCATTGCGAATTTTGATATCGTGAGGTAACCGGTAATGACTTCTTCGTCAACAATTTTATTGCACAATACTGATCAAGGGATGTGGTAAAAGAATAAGGAAAGAACCTTCAAGGAAACTAATTAATATAATGTAAAGTGTAATAAAATGTAGAGACTTTTTAGAAACATTCACACTTCACGCCTGTCACAGTGAGTGGTAGGCAGAGATCAAGACTCCAATTTTGTAAGTTACTGATTCATCCTTATCGCTTTTTCTAAAGCTCTGAAGCATACGTTGTGTTGTTTTAAAAATGACATATACAATACACTATAGTGTTATTTATTTATATAAGAGTAATATAATCTTATATATAAAAGAGGAAGAAACTGACTGACTGACGCACAGCCCAAACTACTAAGCCTAGGGATTTCAAAATTTGCACAGAGATTTCAGTTATTGCGTAGGCGATCACTAAAAAGGATTATTTTAAATTCATCCCCTAAAGGTCTAGAGTAGGGGATGCATGCATGGAGAAATTACTCGCGTGAAGCCTGGTCTGGTCGCTAGTATATACTATATTTAGTGTAAATAAACATTATATGGACTAAAAACAAAATAAATTTTCTTAAATTGCTTTTGAATTAAATAATGTAACAAACGCATACCATATAAGACATTATCTAAATTATAGCAACTTACTATAGACTAAGGACCGCTAGGACGGCGTCGGATTCGCACGGGCAACACTTAAACATCGAAGTAAACACTATGCTAACTTTTAAGTTAGACGAAATTATACATAGTGACCAAATTTCATAAAGATCAGTTTAGTACTTTCTGACTTTATCCCGGACAAACATAGTGAGAGATTTTATATGAGACAGTCTATAGCCTTCAGGGATAATATATCTTTCTAACAGTGAAAGAATTTTCAAAATCGGTTCAGTAGTTCCAGAGATTACCCCCGACAACCTCGCAAACTTTACCTCTTTGTAATATTAGTATAGGTTATCAAAGAATATGATTGTTTATCTTTAAGTTTTTGTTTATTTGAAAACGCTGTTAAAGATAATAAGAGGGTTTCGAGGAGGCTTACTAAGAAACAAAGGTGACAGATTCATTTGATCTCATTAATATATTTTCAAATAAGAGATTGTACTAATGGTTGGCTAAACTGGTGAACTACCACGACCTCACAGACAGGCGTTAAGTAGAAGTTGCGTTCTGTCTAATGAGTGAGGTACAGGCACACTTTCAGACCTCTTCCCCTTCCCATATTTCCATATTAGGATAAGATGGTAAAGGGAAGACGGTAAGACGTGGAAGGAATGAGTAAGGCCTCCCTTTTCCTGTCTATCCTTTATCCATTAAAGGTCATTTTACATCAGGTGAACCGCTCGTTTGCCACCTTCTTCCACAAATAACTATGCGAACCATCTCCTAAACTCCTAGTTTATAACACCGTTAAATAATTTGTAAGCACATCACTGATGGAATCTAATACAAGGCGTACGGCTGTGTACTTTAATGACTAGGCTAAGGGGTAGGATAGCTGACGTATTTCGTTAAGTAAACCTCGCAAGCGCCACTTTGACTACAAAAGGCTGTTTGGTATTCCGTTAATGTCGAGAATTTGCATGGCTTTTGGAAACAAAGACACGTGTAAATATCTCTGTTGAGTGCTTAGTACAGTCAGCTACATTAAAACGAATAGTTAAGATGGTTTTGTATATTATTTTGATGTTACAAACGACAAAAATTTGATATCCAAGTAATGGTGTGATATAAAATAAAAATTAATATTACAATATTAGTCTATATAATAATATTAAATATTAATATTCATCTGATATTAAAATAAAATACAGACATTACTAGCTTAACGTAGTATTAAATCACAGCAACTTACGCAAGCTAATAACATTAGATTAAGTTAGAAATAGTTCCCGCGAGGTGAATTCGCCTAACGTTAGCTTAGCTTTGAACTAATAAAACAAGCTGAGACTCCAGACTGGCGTTGTCAAAGCCTTGCTGTTATTGTGACAAAATGTAACGTAAAATTTTGATATAAACAAAAGTACAGTACTATATTTTTTGTTTTGTATTAATTTTAGAAATATATTTTCATTTAAGTAAATAGATCTGTATATATAAGAAGAAATTGAGATATCAACACTCAGCCAAAACTACTGGGCCTAGTCGAACTTATGCACGGATATAGGATATATTAGGTGAGCACTAAGAAAAGTTTTCTAAATTCATACCCTTAAGGTCAAATATAGGGAATGATGAAAGTATATGCGAAGAAATAACTGGAATCCAATGTAAGATGACTTCGAATCTATATGATCAATCATCTTAAATAGGGTTCAGGTTAGGCTGGACAATCATGGCTTGAATTGCATAGCAAGTACACCGTGCCTCTCAGCTTGTAAAACAAACTTGCAAGAGTTTAGCCCATTGACGCATATATTAGTGATAGATCAACTATGGATCGAGAAATACAAATATTTTTGCATGCGCTTGGAATCTGATTTAGGATCGGAGGTTTAATTCGATACTAGAAACTACACTGTATTTAAAGGATAATCCAATCACCGCTTACAATTAATCTAAAACGCTAATGAGTCAGAAAAAATTAGAAAAGCAATTAAATATTAACATTGTTAATAGTAAGAATTAATTTAAATATTTGTCCGTAAATGCTGTCTATGTACACGGCGCTAGTGTCGCAGAATGGCGACTCGACTTCAACTCTTCGAGAACTTTCCACAAAATTTATCGTGTCGCATATAAATCAAGAATATTCGCATATAAAACACGAAAATTCAACCCCATCAACCCTAAGAATGAGACGAACGGTTGAGTTTTATCTCTTTAGTTCCCGACCGGGCAATTATTAAAACTATGCAAGTTCCCCCGCCTTTGTGCTAGCATAGTGGGGATTCCCCGGTTACAAACGAAAATAACTTTTTGTCGTTATCCGCGCTCTAAGCAACCACATGCATTGTTTTGCGCGCAGTTTATTCGTTGCAGAACTTGCGATACAAGTTATTTATATTCGCGGTGGCCATTTCTAAACAGCTTGCGTTGAAACAGTTAGTATGTTTTAGATAAAACTGTTTACGACTTCAGTTGTATTTTTGTGTAGACATTCAAGTAGATCCTTTTATGCAAAACCTACTGAATGGAGTTATATGAAACTTAGCAAAATTATAGCTTAAACATCGGAATAACATGTAGGCTATAATTTATAAAGATATTGTGTGAATTGTCCAAAGCGTAACGATAAATGTCAAGTAAGGATGAAGAAATCCGCCATATGCGAGCTATCTGGTGTCCGCTGCAAAAACCGTTAGAGTTACACGTATATAATGTATGATGGAAATGTTTACCTTAAATAGTTCTATAAAAAAGCCCACAACAGCATATATCTATCTTTTATGTGTAAGCTATTATCGCCAAAATAGTGAACCATCTTTTAATTATATGGCGAGGCGAAGTTTGCCGGGCCAGATTGTGCCTAAATAATACTTTCAACAGGATCTACTGTATCCAATGGCAAGACAACGAATGACCAAGTGCTGTAGTATAAACATACAGATAAAACTTCAAAAAGGTACTGTTTAACTTATTCCATGATAAAGTTTTAAAGTGATTCATAGACAGTATACAACAACGTAAAGAAAAGTTTACATTAATGTTGACATTCATTGATACCGTAGGCAAGTTTTTAAAGTTTCCATCCAAGTTAAATTCAATGACAAATCAATATTCACGACTCAACGTCCCGGGATATGGGGCCGGGGGAGCGTAAAAACTTTTCAAACAAACACCCGGGAAGATTGATGACTTAACCTTCTATACAACACGCAGAATGCCCATGAGGGACACACGGCCTCGACGGATGGCTAACAAGTATGGAATATACTTTTCTAATCAAATTTAGCGATAGTTGCGGAACTAAGTTTAAGGGAAGATATTTGAAGGATAAATAATATGTAAGGGTAAGTGGAATTATATTTCAAAAAGTGTACTTTTGTACGCAGGTAAGAAGTCAAACTTCTTTAGCGTAACAAAACAAAAATAACAAAAAAGCTCTTTGTGAGAAAAGATTTATTAGTTGCCATGGCAACACACTGATAATGGTGTCACTTGTAGGTGTCGCGCAAACGAGCCAAACAAAATACAACTTCAAAAGTAAAGAGAGTGACAGCGTTGGCAGGGGACGTCCCAGGAGAACTTATATCGATCAGATTAGCGACATGCTAAAGAAGGGCGATATAAGGAGTATCCGTAACCGATGAGCATGTATGCGTAGATGTATCGATATAGAAGAAGCGAGAGTGTGTCTGGATCGTGCCAAAATGAAATCCATAATCTCTGCCTACTCCTCTGTGTTACAGGCGTAAGCATATATTTCATTTTTCTTAATCTAAAATTGTACCGATATATTGTTGCCAAATTTAAAATCTGTGTGTATCCTATAAAACGACAAGACGGCCGGTAAACAGAGATTTGGAACAAAGCCCTCCCCCCTCCACCTAAAGGAACTACTTTGTAACAAGAAAGAAATACCGATCTATCAATCAATAGCGAGCTTAGTTCAACTTTGTAGCAAAGCTTGCCAACTTTGTATGGTGCTTGTTTGGACAAGAATGGATAAATTCGAGAGGCGAAGGTAAGTGTTGGCGATAGATCTATTGATAGGAAAATGCCGGAAAATTGCTGAATGATTTGTAAATAAAATAAATAATTCCGACTTTATTCAATTGAGTTACGTTTTTATTTAGTAAAATAGCTTTTTTGATGGAGAAAAGATAAAACAACAAACCAAAGTGGCTACAGTGGTTCTCCAAACATGATTAAGCACTGCTACGTATATGCTACGAAAATGCTACATACCGCTACAGATATGCTACACCGAATATCAAGTTTTAAAGAAGGAGGTTTCACATACAAGCAAATCCTTTGCCTACCTTAAATATATCCCCTCCTCCTTCCAATTGGGCCTCCGGTACCTCAGGCAAAGCCGAGTAGCGTACTTTTACTTCACGCCTGTCTTTTGTGAGGTCCAGGTATTTCACCGGTCGAGCCGTCCCATTCGTGCACCTGATGTTATTTACGCAGCTCTTCTAGATTTAAATGTTGATGAATTTTAGTGGCTAGAGGTCACTTAATATCGTGTAAAATTATTTTTATTATTTCACATCGTTCGTTCACAAATCAACTTGTATATTTATATGGGATAGACACGATACGCCTATCTTGTTAGATTGTCTGTGATTTAACTATAATGGAATTTGCTATGATGATGAAAATAAAGGTCCAATTTGAGTTGAATGCTTGAATACAAAATGATTTAACTACTTCCACTGCATACATTTAAGATAATCTAAATTATAACCCATACGAAAATCAGCCTGTTTCAAGTTGAAGGTTCGAAATTGCTTACCCAAGTTTCGGATACGATCCAATTTTACTGACGTTGGGAATGTCAGATTCCGACATTTCTGTTTCTCGGGATAACTAGTAGAAAAGCAGTTTTCTGTACGGTTTCAAATAATTGTTTAACTCTATCAGAATAATAAGATATGGTCAGAACTAAACTAAACTAAACAGTAACAAATTGTTGAGTAGTCTTGTCTTAATGGTGGAGTATATTTTTGGAATTGCTTGATAGATATATTAACAGTGGTAGAGCCCTCAACAACAACATCTGTGGGACGAATGGGCCGGCTCGACCGGTGAAATACCACGACCACACAGAAGAAGACGTGAAGTAGAAATATTGTGCGTTTCGCCTGATGAGTGAGGTGCCGGAGGCCTAATCCTATATGATATTACAATTCACTTGCTAAATTTTACTTATGTACTTCCAGCACATGAAGAAGGGGGAGAGATACCGTATAGGGAGGGGGGAATACCGCACGGCAACAAACAAAGTCAAATGTAATACGATTAACGTATTACCAGGATACTCTATCTAACGAAATTTGATAATCAATCAAGTACAGTCACGCTCCGAAGTGTAGTCAATAACAATTAGCTTACACTTGACACATTTAGCTGAACAAACACACCGGGTACAGACGAGTTCATAAATCAGAACGTGACGACGTCACAACATGTCTTGTCACACCGTGTCATGATAATACCAGTGATGTCACGTCATTATTTATGACAGAGCGACCCTATACGGTATGTTAATTAGTTTATTAAATGACCTCATTAAAGATAATTAATGAAATAAGACTTTCTTTTTCATAATCTGAGTCATGGTTATTTATACATTTTACGCTTATAAATTTAACCTCAAAAAGTATTAAGGTTACCGGAACGAACCGGTTTTCCTTCACCGCTTTTGGAGCAGTGACGATGAAGTCCGCAACCTATAGTACGTAAGACGGGGCCTATACCACTGCTCAACTGGGTCACGATTGCTCAATTCTACTGCTTTCGCCTATAACAAATGATTAATAGAATATAAACTTCCTGTTTTAGCGTATATATGGTTTCTTTACTACAAAACAAACGAATGCCGCTGGAGCAATGTTTATTCGTTTGCACAATTTTTCCAACCGCCCTATAGAGTTACGGAAACCCAACAAAAATGTTATCAGAGAATTTAATTTGGCGTGATTGGATCAGATTGTGGCGCTTTATTGGATTCGTTCATGGATTCACGAATTTAAATCCAATTGACGATTTTTAATGTATTTAACCTAAAATGAATTCAATGAACTTCTACATTGAATCCAGTTGTGATTTTATTATTCAAATTAAAAATAAATGTTGCAGACAATATTTTAACATCGATTTGTATGACACGTGTTCGTCGTGTTTTAATTTTGTATCAATACTTTTGAATATGTTTTTGACGATTGTATTAAAAGAAAAATATACGAATGTATCATATGGATTTTGAATTAAAATATGATTTAAAATAACAGAGAATTAGTTGAAACGTATAGTGACTTCACCTCAGTCAGTATATAGACAATAGGCAACTACTTCACGTTCACGCTCACTGTCAGCACCGCGACAACCGCTTAGGGGTCTTGTCATGTATGTGAGTGTACCATTTCGAGTTTTTGTAGTTAGTTTCCGTCTTCATATTTATACTGTGTCTCAGTCCCCTAGTGACCATGGGCGTTGCAAAATACTTGTACCTTCGGGAACAAAACTGTTAAATGAAATACATAAAGTTTGGTTTATTCCCTTATTTTAGTATTTCCGTGAATGATTATTTGGAGTTTGTATGTGGACACTACGAAATAATATGCAACCGTTGTACATCCTTCTAGAAAGTTCTATAATGTAATAAATATTGAAAAATGTTTTTCTCTTGTCTTACCAACATGGAAGCGTAGAGTTACTTACCTGAAACAAAAATAAGTAATGAATAATCAGGAATAATGTAACACTTTCTAAAAGCGGTAAAATCAAAAATAATTGTTGCATGAATGGGCTGAAGAAAGGAGTAGTACCAACACTTCTTCCTCTCCTCTTCCTTAGCCATTCACCAGTATTTTTTAATAGGGTGGAAACTCGTATGAAAAAAATCAATGAGCCTAATTAAGGTGACGCTCCCGGGAGGACGGCAACATGATGTTTTCCTGGCTACCGGTGATGTTTTAGTGAGATAAACCTCACAAAAACTTCTTTCTGTCTTTCCTCTAGAAGCACAATTTTAGTTAAACCCGGGGGGGGTTAACCAAAATTGTGCTTGTTACCCTCCATAACCCCTCTATAGTCAAAAAAGATGACGTTGTTAAATTTCCTCATAAAGTGATCGTCTACGTCATCCAAGCTATAGTTAATTTAAACCCAAGTAACCTGACTGACTGTACCTATGACATTCCGGGGAAGAATACGAATCGAATCACAGCTCATTCTTCAAAATCGGTCAAGCCGTATAGGCTACAAGAGGTCAGTATGGACGTGTCTAGTATACTACGTACGGACCAGAAATATCACTATGGTCATGCATCCTGTTCAGTCTGGCAGAAAGATCGTGTGTCAAACACGTTCCTAGGTTTTAGTTTCGGCTGCACGTTGATGGATCTGTTAGGTTTCTTTTTGATATACATACGTTATTAATGTGAACACTTATCAGCCCGAGAGAGCCCTTTTGTCACTTATGTGGGTCCGTACAGTATGACCGTAATCCTTCAGATTTTGGGTTTACTCATTTGTGAGTAAACTAGCTACTACTAAGGTTCACTATTCTGGCGAT
>JWHW01051020.1:52352-77548 GCA_000931545.1 Papilio glaucus | reverse complement strand
AAGTTATGAATAGGCCAATCTATAAGTTATGAATAGGCCAAGTAAAAGATCGGAAACTTCTTTTCCAGTCTATAGCAATAGAAGATTCCCAAATTTTACGTTCGAATACTGTGTATATGAAATACCTACATTGAAATAGGTGAGAGGTTTTATTTAACGAGTGCCGTGAAATAAATTTAAATCAAATCGCGATTTTCAGTTGCCAAGTGCAATTAAAATGTCAGATGGTTCGCGCTCGATATCTCCATCGACTGTGTTTTTATGTGCCCATATTTCAGTATTGGATGTTTAAATTAGTGTTGCTATAATTTGGATATCATTTTTATGATAGAACTTGACGAAGACGGTTCGTCTGATGCTGGGACACTCATAACCTTTACAATGAAGGTTCTGAGTGAGTCACTCATACATTTCGTGACTTCAGTGTATGTTGTGGTACTTTCCCAGTTGAGTAGGCTAATTCATGAAACATCTACGATCCTTAAGACGTATGTTAGGCGTGATAATGAATGATAGGATTAAAAATAGCATTATAAGAGAAAAGGATGGCTTAAAAGTGGATGTTGTGACTATAATTGAGAAAGGTATTCTTCGGTGATTCGGGCATGTTGAAAGGATGAATGAAGAGAGAATAACGAAACAAATTTATGTTGTAAAAGTGTTGGTAGGTGACGCCCTAGGAGAATTTATATCGATCAGAGTAGTGACATAATAAAGAAGGGTATGAATGTAGAAGAAGCGAGAGTTGTCTCTGCCTACCCCTATGGGTTGCGAGCGTGAGCGCATATTTATTTATCGACACACATATATACGTTACAATACAATTAATTGTTAATTTAAAAAATCAAACAACCGACTGGTTGTGGGATTTACATGTGGGAAAAACACATTGAAGTTCAGCAATGTATAGATGTATTGAAGTTCAAATGAGAAATTCCGGTAAGACATTTTTCAAATCAAAAAATAATTCATTTGAAATATTCTGTAATAAATGGTTCCACTAGTAAGTATTTATTAAGAGCCGTGTCACACACGCGAAGTCTACAATCATTACATGATATTTGCGAGGTACACTGACGTCCATAAAGCTTATTGACTAATTAAAACAAAACAAGGCACCTCCGTATCTTCCAAAACAAACAGAACGGAGCGAGAGAGGTGAGGCTGTATTAAACAAGTTGAAAAGAGACACAAGGAAGGTGAGGCTCAAATTGTCGCATCGCAATATCCGAGATTAAAAGTAACGCTTCGGTTGGCAGCGTATTTCCGTTGTACAGTCGGGGAAAAAAGACGCTATTTTTTTACTTTTTTTCCCGTCGCTACCTGGTAGTGTCCATTTTCATCTTTTTTGCTTTAATAATGGGATGCTTTAAAACTTAACGAGTTTAGTAACGAGCCTACGGGATACAGGTGTTTGTATACCGCTTTCGAACTCGATTGTACATACTTTTATTGTGCTCACTGTTCGTTTTCGCCTTACTGTCAACAGAGTAGCCACATTTTATACATTAAAAAACGTAAAAAACCAGTATTTCAATTATATTATGTGTATTGTAACAATTTCTCGTCTATTTTTTTGTATGTTATTTACCTTGGCTCTTGTGTTACATTAGCAACTTAAATACGAATTTGATAAATACATTCGGCACTTGTATATTTTACTTGCAATTCGCCCCGGCTTCGCTCGGTTATAAAGATATATATAGCCTAATTTAATCGCTGATAGAATACCTGTCTATTGGTGAAAGAATTTTTAAAATCGCTTCAGTAGTTTTTGAGTTTATCCGGAACAAACAAACAATTGTATTTTCTTTGTCTTATGTCGTTTGTGAAAATGAAAAATTGTATTTTCTAACCACTTATTAAAATATGAAACAGTCCGATTTCAGAGTAATTATCGCGGTTTCGCAAATTTTCCGGTACAATTTCACAGAGCGCCGACGATTTCCGGTAATTTAGTGTACCTTCGCGTGGTCGAATGAATTAAGTTGAAAATGTATTCGGTTTTTACGCGCCGTCCTGTTTTTCCGATATATATTATTAATTCGAATTGGTTTACTTATCGGCAGAAAGCTTTTCGCTAAATAGCCTTTATTAACAGCAAATATTTTATTTCCTCTTTGTAGAATTTATAATTAATAATTATTTAGAAATAACGAAACAAATTTATGTTGCAAAAATGGTAGGAGACGTCCAAGGAAAACTCATATCGATCAGTATAGTGACATACTAAAGAAGGGCAATATAAGGAGTACCCGTAACTGACGAGCTTGTATGCGTAGATGTGTGGATGTAGAAGAGATAGGTGTGCCAGGATCGGGCCAAATGGAAATCCATAATTTCCACCTACCCCTCTGAATTACGGTCGTGAGCGCATATTTACTTAGTAGAATTTGCTGGGTTTAAAATTCTAAGATATTATCTTTTGCCCGTTTAACCTTTACATAAAAGCAACCCTAAGCAATTTTGAGGTCCGGTCCGAAATATCACTTTAGAACACATGTGTTTTTTGTATTGTCGATGAATAAAAATTTAAACAAAATATTGATTTCCAATTTGAATAAAATTATTGTACAATCATACAGTTTCAATGTTGTAGTTTGCCACGGAGACCATATTAATACGGGTCATTTATTAATAATAATTAAATAGGTTTGTGACACAATAATTAGTAATTTAATTCATTACAATTAGTACTGATTTAGTTTGCGACAAGATAATGTTTGGACTTGTTAATCAGAATATCGAAAATTATGCTAAACTGGTCGTGATGTTTATTAATATTATTGGATTAGTATAGAAGAAAATATAATCACGAGTGTAGAGTGCTTTCGATTGGTTAGTCTGACGCATTTGAGGTGTAAAAAGCCTCCAAAAAATCATTAGGAAAATATTTTTTCTGTCAACGATATTTTAATTAAAGAGCGTGAAGATATTACTCTATATCCAGACCAGAGTTATGAATTCCTTCTGATATTATAAATGCGAAAGTTTGTATGGATCACTACTTTCTTAATTTAATTTAAAACTAGGCTATCTAAAATGTTTGTAGTTTATAGAGTTAATCAAATCACTTCACAAAATTGCAAAAGAAACTAAAAAGTATTACTATTTTATACCCACCCTCTCAGCAGTAAAAAAGCGAATCGGAAGCAATCTCCTTAATAAATAAACAGGGAGCGCTTTACCACGTGCCTCGTTCGCAAAGTGGACAATATGGTTGCCAGAGAGAAGGGAATTTATTCGTGAAAGAAAATCATGAAATATCTCGCGAAAAACATACGCGATGGAAATGTATAACGCAAGCGAAATTCTATTACGTGCGGAATTGGATATGTTGGGAACTGAACTGTTGTGCAGTAACGCGATTCTCTTGTACAGAGATCGGTCTGTTTATTGACGTATACACAGGTTACGTAGATTATTTGACATTAAATCTATATATACAAAAGATGAAACGGACTGACTGACTGATTATTAACACACAGCCCAAACTAGTGGACCTAGAGACTTGAAAAACACTGAGGTATATATTATTATGTACACGAGGGTCGAAAAGTTGTTAATGTACAAAATGGAACGTTGCCATGGCAACCGATATTTTTAATGAAGCTTTTATGTACCTCAGGTACAGTTTTATTTTCGGGATAAAAGTTATGCACACCATGTCATTTTCTGTAACCCTGGCAATGTGTGTGCGAATTTTCACGATGATCGGTTAAGCGGTTAAGGAGTTATAGCGTGACAAACAGACAAACTCATGTTTGCATTTATAATTTCAGTTAGGATGAACACAGTATTTCACGACAAAGACAAGTGAAAATTATATTTATCTGATGTATTGCTACTTACAATTTCATAAACATTAATTCGTGAACTGTACTTAAAAGTAATTTTAAAAGTTGTCACAAAACTTTTCTACATAACTGTACTTGTGATAGAAAATTCACGTTTCAGTCGAGCGCGGAGCTTTAAAAAATTCGTGTGCTCGGCCATTTTCAAGTTCGCAGTTACAGAATTCCCCGAGAGATTGTTACAAGGCAATCAAATTAACTACAGTTAGCGAAGTATTATGACAAAGCGAAATTTAAGGGAATTAAATTTAAATATTTATCTTAAGTTTTTCTGGTTCAACTTTAAGTTTAGGATCACTTAGCATGGAAAGAACTTTCACAAGATGGACGAATGACCTGATCGAAGTTGGGGAATTCCACGGAATGTCATTGGATGTCGTCAGTTTATCTTTTGGAAGGCTTACGAAGTCTGCGTCTACCGGTATTTTGTCCCGCGGTTTCACCAACGTGCAATTTAATTCAAACGACGATTGTCCAGCCTAAGCTGAACCCTATGTACTATGATTGATCATATCGATCTGAGGTCAACCTAGTACAATTTCGGATGATTCTCTATACAAACTTTCATCCCCTGTTAATTATCCCACATTGCCAGGGGTACAAAAATTGACATGGGCTACTTAACTTTTATCCCAAACATAAAACTGATTCCGAGGTACAAAGCTTCATTAAAATATCCGTTGCCATGGTAACGATTAGCTCGGATTGATTATTAGAAAATGTCGTTTCATCCGTGTTTTCAGGCGCGAAATAAAGTACAACGGACCACAGTTGGTATAATAAAACATCCAACAGATTTACAAAATTTCTATTGTACAATGTGGATACTTGTCTCCAATGTACAAAAAAAAATATACAGAACCATAGTAAAGAAAGTTTATTATCCGAAACTATATCAAACTTCAAACATTTTACGGCCACTTTATCAACATCAGTAAGTCAACGTTTCATCAAAACAGTTGCATTAACCGAGCCGGTCGATCGTCGAAAAATGCTACCATGAAGCTCTATTCTCTTCTAAACTGGATACGTGATCCGCGTCCTAACGACACGAGACTTGTTAAGGGTATGTATACTTTATACGCCACCAGAATCAAGTATTCGGTTGACCTTAAAGACTGCGAATTTATGGTCGGGCGCCGGCCATTCAGCTGCCCAATTCCGCTGATAAAATCAGAATGACGTGACCTTATCGATATTTAAGGATCATCCCTTAGGGACGATTCGGAATAGTTATGAGTCAAAGTTTAGTCTATTATTATCGAATTGTATTTTATGTAATAAATTCTTATACACAAAATAGAACACTATGTAGATATAGGAACGAAATTAGAGATAGAGAGAGATAGCAACATTCATACATGTCGAATGATAAGGATAGCGTCAATAAAATAATAAGAAAAAAGGGGACAGCTAGTTTTTGTCACTTAAGCGTGAATGTAAACAAATGACGTAAGCTAAAGAAAAAACGTCCCGATTGGGACGTTTTTAGTCTTCACTTTTCGCCCGGTAATGACATATCTGCTACATAAGTTTTTCACATTACCACTTTTTTAGAAAAATAAATAAAAGTCCGTAGTAAGAAACGAAAGAAGCGAGAATGAAATTTCGTTACATGATAGAGAAAAAGATGTGAAGTAAACGAAAGCGTCACTCAGTGCAAAGCAGAGAAATTGCTTCTCTCTCTGTTTAAAAAGAACTCTTTATATTAAGGATCTGTACATATTTTTATTTTGTATTGTGGGTAACATTATAATAGGTATAATAAAATAAATTATTAAAAATAATATAAATTTAATATAGCCTTATAATATTACTTTATAATCGTAATATATGTAATTGCCATGTGACGATGTTAATCCAGGATGAACTCCGAAACTACTCCACCAATTTTAATGAAATTTTGTAGACTGTGTGTAATTTAGTAAAACTTAAGACATAGCATAGGTTTATATTTCGATTAATGACCTCAATATTTTCTATTGAAAATTAAATGTTGTAATTATTTAAAGTTCCATAAGTTTATAACAGATGGCGTTGTAAGTTACTTGATTGACACAACATACACAATATACGATTAGTCTTTCCCGGGAGAAGTCGGGGCGGATAGCATGTTTTTATAAGTGTCTAAGTTATCAGTTATCACACTAGTGATATTACCAAGTTGCCTGTATTCTCGTAGCAAATTCACAAGCATATAAAACCTTTAAACAGAGAAGGGTGTCATTCCTGGGGAGCGAAATTCAACGGCTATTTCACGAATACGATGCAGGCAAATTTATTCCGGTACACCTCGGTTGTTACCGCCGATAACCGTTCCCCCCGCTCCCTGCGCACACCCCGCCCCTGACAAATGTCCCGCATTACGAGGTAACATACTGTGCCACAAATTTTCTTAGGCTCTACGAATATAATTAATTCCTTATTGTGATACCGAACGACATTCTTTTTCGTGTTCGAGTTTTCGTAGTAGGGGTGTGTGTTTGTTTTCATTAAAAATTTATTTTTCGTTTTTTCTTCGATGATATTTAGAAAAAAGGTTTGTAAGAGTTTGAATATGGGTTAGACAGAAATAGAAGATCGCTTGTGATGTGGTTTATTTTGATGATTCGCGAAAAAAAAAGAACTTGCTAAAGTGATTTCCTGATCGAGTTGGGTCCGCAGATTTCTAAAGAGTATTTACTAAGAGTATTGTTGTTTGGGCTAATTTATTAAAGGTCTCCAGTATGGCTATATTGATAGAAAATGAGTTAGGTCAAAGGAAAAAATAGGTCACAAAGCATCTAAATGTATCTTCTCTCTCTCGCCTTTTGACTCCTTGAAAAAAAAGTTTTACGGTTTTTATCGCATATATATATTTAAATCAACAAAGGAACGTTTCCATCTAAACCGCCATTTTAATATCACTACGGGCAAATTTGAAAATTTTATATCCCAAATAATTTCATAAAAGCGTTACGGGAACAATAAAGATATAAAATATGATACTTGTAAGCGCCATTTTCTTTTTATATAAGCTATAAAACAAGGCTGTATCTCTGAGGTTGTGTGACATGTAAGAATTTTTTTCGAGTGTCACATAATTTTTTGCGACTCGTAGGACTCACGTCTCTTTTCGCTCAGTACTCTTGATAGATGGGCTACGGTTTTTCGGCTCTACGACGATTTTGCATGGCAGCTACGGGGCGGGGTCTAAGCATTAGGGGGATATAACCCGCTCGATGGTATGTCACGATTCGTCAATGTACGACGCACTCGGCTGTGAGACGTAAAGCAATAACTTAGTATGATGATTACTCCAACATAAGTTTTATCAGACACTTACAGATGCTTCTACGTAAGTTGATTCACTTAAAAGGTAGTAAAAGTTTATGGTGTAAATGGGGACATAAATGATTTTTTTTATCTTTTTCTTTACAATATAAACAATTAATTTTATCCTGGATAGTAATTAATTTCACAATCCTGGTATTATAATGGTGATAATAAATTTACATAAGTTTAGCAAATTCGCGGAAATTCTCTGTGAAATCGAATCAGAAATCCGTTAAAAAATACGTAAAAAGAAAAAAAAGCTTCTTCAAATGTTTTCCTAATGATTAAGAGATTTGAAATTCCCAAAATTTTCCGTTAAGATGAAATTCCGTTTATTCTTTCTTAGGGTAATCAAAACATCTCAAGCAGGCCCGCAGGCGGTTGACTTAATACTTTAAAAACCTTTCAACAAAGTAAATTTGAAACTTGATGTATAACGCCCCCTAATGTTACTTAGTCGTTTCGAGATTTTGTTTTTTTTTTTTCATAAAAAAAAGTTTTATCAGACGTTAATTTTCATTCGAAGCGGCCTACTTGGCTTTTATCTCAAAACAAGAAACTGATTGACTCATTCCAACCAGTTTATTATGCGATATCCATTCTAAGCTAAGACTTCGCGCTAAAATATGCAAAATTAAATAATATAATTGTAATACAAACTTCTTAGTTTTATCGTGATCGGATTCGAGCTCATAACAAACGCCATACGGTCGATATAAGAAATGTAAACAGCATCCCCCATCTGTCACTTAATACCACCCGCTGAATACTTGGCTGCAATCCTTTCTGCGTTGCAACGTGTGGAAGACCTTTTATCTTACGTCTGTCGACACTACTTTTGTGCTGGCGTGTGTGATGTGCCAAGTGCAGATATTTGTGCAAGCGCTTTTCGTGTTCCCCCCCTTTTGTTATCTTTCCGCAATGTTGCAGAATAATATTCTGAAGTTGTACTTCAGATATAGTCTAGAGATTAGATACTGATTTTAAACTGTGTATGCTTGTACACAGTATGCTTGTGTATGATTTTTGTTACACCATTCTCTAATTTCTACATTGTGTAGACTATTAAAAGAATCCATTTAGAAATAAGAACATCACTTTCGATACTCCATGGCAAATTATGAATGTATAAATTCAAAACCGTTTGGGTATTAAATCCAAGTACCGTAGCAGACGTCTAATTTAACTTGCATGTACATATAACGCGTCATGTTTATGTTGTTTCATAGAAAGATGAAATTTTTCGTAAATTCCAAAATATTTTCGAAAAACAACTTTTTTTCATATTACCTTATAACATTACCTATCCATATCAGACAAAACCTAGGTTATAATATTGTTATGCTATGAAATTAACTCATATAATTGGACTGATGAGCCATATTAAATAAGTAGAAAACAATATTTCACTATTTAAAAATTATCCTTCAAGTTTATATAAATAGTGAGACAAAAATGTTACTTAGATGACATCTCCTCAGACCAATAATTTTTCACCATTCATCGCCCTTTGAACAGAAGTTGTTTCTGAAGAGTGTTTTTACATTAATACCTGGATGAAATACTTTGTGAAAACTTGTGAAAGTTTCACAAAGATTTCACAGTTTCACAAGAATATCAGTGTTGTGAGTTTTTTCTGCAACAAACGCAAGTAACCTTTTTAGGCATTATACTGAACAATGAATAACTATATTATCTTCTACGATATTCTGTCTGACGAGATTTATACCTAACTTTTCTGTCACATAATTAAAACTAAAAAAAAACTTTTAATCAAAAACAAAACCGACTTCAAAAAACTATATTCAAAAACAAGAAATGCACTTAAAAGTATAAAATAATCTTACGCAATTAAACATAAGAATCAATTCTTAATCATATTTATTTTTGGAGTCAAACATACACACGAATTGATAACCTCCTCCTTTTTGAAGTCGGTTAATAATTTTGACTAGACAAGACGCAACTCACGACAAATCCTTCTTAATATACGTTTTAATTATTTAAAACAATAAGAAAATGAAAATCTTCACAGTAGAAGTATGTAGCAATCAATACTAAAAATATAAGGCGTATTTGGTTGTGAAATGGAATAGAATGGAAAACCGCCTTTTGCAGTAGGAATATAGTATCCAGACTTATGACTAAGCATCTAAAAGAAAGAAAAGAAACAAAAAGCTCTATTCTACTTAATTAAACTACGTTAAACTATACTATTATTATAAATGAAGCATGAGTACTCTGCGTTTCGTCTGATGAGTGAGGTGCCGGAGGCCTAATTTCAGTCCTCTTCCTCTACCCACCCTTTCCTCATAAAGATAGGATGGGAATAGGAAGAGGATTGGACGGGGAGGGGGTTGAATGGGAAAAGGAAATTATTTCTTATTTCTGTCTATCCCTCTTCCACTTCCACCCTCTGTCCACTACAGGTAGGCAACGCATCTGCAACACATTTGCTTGTTGCGGATGTCCATGGGTAGCGTTCACCAAACACTTGGTGATCCGCTTGCTCGTTTGACACTTGCTACCATAAAAAAAAAATGCAAATGCGAGTTCGTTTGTCACGGGTAAACTCCTCAGCCGGTCATCATGAAATTTTGTACAATTATTTTCAAGAGTATAGAAAATGATATAGGGTAACTTTTATCCAGAAAATCTTTCCGAGGGATAGAAAAAGTAACCTACTATCGGCTACCATAGTAAGTCAGTATGACAATAACTTCCTGACATTTGCTTTTTGACGTGATACATGGCAATCAATTGCAACTTTTTGACACTTACCTGTATTGCCATACTCGAAATCAAGTTACAAAAATGTACATAAATGCGTGCGAAGCCGCGTGAAACTGTTAGTACTTCATAAATATGCTTACAGCTAATTTACTTAAAAATAAAACAAAACAAACGTGAGTATATAGTGGCGAAGAATAGTTCATTTATTTTCGAATGCATGCGAACATCCCGCAACAGAATACATAAATGGATGTGTTATATCCATGTAAATACATATGTACAAATAATAAAAGTTTTCATACAATTCAGAATTAAACCCAAAAACAAGATGCCTAAGTTAGTTAAACTAATTCCTAGGATATCTCGTCACTGGTTGTTATTTAAAATGAATATTAAAGCTAACCTTAAAAAGGTGTCCCGACTCGAGTCCCTAATTAATTTCGTATAGAATAAGACGTATAATTCCGACAAAGGTAATCCGGCCGACAATAAGGGTGAGCCTAATGTTATATTTCATTTTTCACCCCTCCGGCGTGGCGAAGTGACATCGCCATTTCCTCGGAGGCTCTTTTACGTGCCGGCGAATTAAAAAAAGTATTCCCTCTTTGAAAATTAACCGGCGGGAATCCAATTTTTAATGGACGAAGAAAATGAGAGTGTACTTAATTTGTTAGGTGTCTTCCCTTTTTTCTTGTCCCCAAGTGTACATGATGTTTTTCGAAACATTAATTATTCAAGATTCATTAGGAAAATGAGACATTTTGTCTATGTAAGTATTTCGTTGCTGAACAGCACGGTGCATTTTTTTTTTCGAAAAACACTATTTCTATTCATACTTTGGGATTTTTTAATAATCGGTATTTAATTTTCTAAAAAGTATTTGCAACACGACATCTGGGATTCGATAAGGGTTCATTCATATCTAGATTGAAATCAATAAATCTAAATAACTGAGAATTTAACTATATTTTGTAGAAATTACATTAGCTTGGGAACAGAGTCGTTTTAGAAAGAGTATTTTTACAAAAGGTATGGTAGTAATGGATTATGGCAGTTGTATACAATCGTAGAGGAAGACTGAAGAAAGTATGCATGGATTGTGTGAAAGATGATATGTGTAAGAAGTGTGTGAATACAGATATGACGGCTTATAGATGAATCTGGTAGAGAAGAATATACTCTGCCGACCCCAGATAGATGGGAAAAAGGCAGGAAAATGTAATCTTACTACGAATTAAAAACTTGTTACAAATTGAGCCAGTGTTTTATAGTAGAACTTAGCACAAAGAAAAACAATAACCTTACTTACTTGATAGTTCTACTCACATGTTTGTAAGGACGGAAAAGATTTTTTTTCAGTTAAATAAAAAAAAAATCTAAGGCATTTAGGTGTTAATAATGCACAAAAGGGAAGGATTGTAGATCGGCGGCTACGTACAGAACGGTACAGAATAGCCTTTCAGAAGACCGACAATTTGGTCTAAGTTGGATGAGTCCACTGGTTAAAGGGCAAAAGTTTTTTGTGGGGATTCTTTGAATTCCATTTTGTAGAGAGTATTTTGAATGGTAATGAAGTTGCAAATCTGATAAATTGCGGTGATCACAATCATTAGCAATCAAACGTGACATACCTAATAAAGAGGGGCAAGGAATACTCGTAACGGACAAGCATGTATGGATGTAGAAGCGAGAGAGGTGTGCCAGTATCAGGCTAAATGGAATCCGTCATTTCTGTCTACCATCTGGGTTATGAGCGTAAGCGCATATTTATCTTATTAAGCAAAAGTATTAGGGACATTTTATAATGTAGAGAATAGTGTAACTCGTAAGTCTTCGTCGTTGAAAGTAAACGAAGGAGATTCCTTAATAAAAGTCAACGGTCAAACGGAGACAGTAACTACAGAACAAACAGTTCTCAGTGCCTTTGTAGGATAACTTCGTCTTATGTGTGAGCGCGTTATTATTCGCGCGCCGTACGGAGACAGAGCAAAGACGAGACAGGAAGTGGGGGTGGAGGGGATCTTAAAGTTGTATAAATTTTCTCCTCGGTTTAAGTTCAGGGTAATTTATTTAAAGTTGAACATGCAACGTTGATTAAGGGAAATAAGTTCTTTTGTACTAGTAGAGATTAAAATTAGGACAATTTATTCTGTAATTCTTCGGGAAGTTTGGACAATTTTGATACAATTTAATGTTTTTAAACTTTATAAAGTTAAGAGTTTTAAGAGTCGTAAGCTGTGGTACTGTAGTAGTCCACCTCCTAACTAATAAATGCGGATGTAAGATTGAATGTTTGTTTTAACAAGGGCGATCGATCAACATGAAATTTTGCACACAAATTGTCAGGGGTACAATACAGTAAAAGGACAATACTTCTCATATAGAAAAATATAACCTACTATAGTTTGCCACGGCGATGTTTTGATATTACGTTTCTGACATGTTTACTTATAGTTGCAATTAAACGCGGAATACAATTACAAAAATTTCCATCTAAAATATTAAGAAATGGATGCGTGCAAAGCCACGGGCAATAGCAATGTAAAGGTGTGGGTAAATAATGTGGCAACTAATTATTGCCTGTTTTGGAATGTACGATAGATGTCGCTTATTGTAAGTAGTTCTATTGCGGATGCAGTCGATATGTCATGGTTTTTGTGAACACGTTTGTTATATATTTAAGTAGATTTCGATGTTTCTGTTGACGGTACACCGAAAACAGAATTCACTTAAAACGTTGTTAAATCTTTAACTGCTAATGATAGTTCAAACACAGTTCCTACTTAACTATGTTGCAATACTGTGAAAGCTACTGCGTTTCTATTTCTCGTGAAAGGTAGTCTAGTGAAATTATCACCTGACGAAGCGTAGTATCAAAAATCTCAAGTAGATGACACTCATTAGTTGAAATTCGAGGCTACAGTTTCACTTCATATTCTTCTTGCATAGTATTGAATTTGAGCAGGGCAACAACAGCTAGTAACCTCGTTAATGAACTAAAAATATTTACAGCACATACTGTAGAAACATCGGGGAATTAAACTCTGATTGCTCACGTACTTTGAAATGTAGCAACGATTTTCACATTTCTACTGTACTAGAATAATGTCCCTTCCTATCGTTATGTGCTAAGAAAAGGATGGGAAGGGGATGAGGATTTTATGGGGAAAAAGATGTATATGGAAAGGGAACTTCCTTTTTTCTTTTGATCCCTTCATTCTTTCTACTAAAAGTAGGCAACGCGTTTGCGACTGATAAGCTTGTTGCGGATTCCTATGGGTAACGGTCACTTGATATCGTGTACACAGTTTAGTCCTTTTCCACTTTTTTCTATAAAAAAACACAGGCAGTCATAAAGACCGCCAACAGAAGTGAAAACTCAAAAAAGATGGGAATGCGCGACGTTCAAAAATAAATAAATAATCAATTAAAATAAACTCTTGTGTCTTAACAATAAAATTCAAAATTGAATACAAGAAACATAAATGAAATAAATTTTGTGAAAAGTGTTCCAAATTCAAATAAGCATGTCAAGCATGTCGATCTTCTGAGTTTATAAGATTTTCCCCTAACAAATATCGTCTAACGTGGCTAAAGAAGTTTTCACTTCAAAAATGTAATCCAAGAATGTAAAATTTGTAAATGCATTCATCGAGAAACTTATGAGTGCCAAAGAAAATATGTTTATAACAGAATACCACAGAACCTGTACAAAATGAAAATCCTGTGAAATAATATTATGATCAAGCAAAACAATAATACTTTGTCTAGGGGACTTATTTTCTCGAATACACAATAGCATTACTTGTATATCAAATATATCATCTTGTATATTTGCGTGCTATCACATAATTTACTCGGTTTACCAAAACCTTTCAAGATAAAGTGGACACTATATGATTTAATAAATAAACTATCATCATATGATAATATATTTCGACCAAAAAATGTATTATGTAATATTGTCACTTACTTTTATAATGGACTAGTTAATGCCGCGGCTTTCCACGCATTCGTTTCTTATTTTCAACGATGGAAAAATGTTACTAGATAATTCCGTGTATAACAACTTCGAATTAGTACTTGAATTAAGTAACATGTGTCAGAAAGTTGTTATTGTCGTAACAACATTACCATGGCCACTATACCATATTGTAAATGAAGGTTGACAAAGTGTGTGCAAAATTTCATGATGTACGGCTGAGTCGTTAAACTCCTGAACGTGACAAACAAACTCACATTAACACTTATAAAACTAGTTAGGATGCAAACAATTGTTTGTCCACAATCCCATCTGATGTTAAGGGATAGAAACATTATGAGCACTAGTGTAGCATTAACTTGTTCAGTCTTCTCTTGACCTATAATCTGCCGGGAAAACTAACGCTGGTCAATTGGTTTTAATCTTTTACTGTACGCGTAATGAAAGATCCAGATTGCTTGAACCGAACGCGAAGTACACACATCAATATTAAAACGGTAAGATATTGCAAGATAAGTTAACATTAAACGACGGATTATCGATAACTTTTCAAAGGTTTAATCCGAATCCGAAAACAAAAAATGGTGTACTTTAAGAAATGAAATGTCCATAAGAAAAGTAAGTGAAGCATTGTAAGCTATTAGAGATAAATAATATCGTTTTAATGAATTGAACAAATGTAAACTAAGAACAACTTAAAGTTAACTCTCGGAAAGAAGTGCATTAGAAAGCTAAAAATTAAGGAAGAAAGGAAAGAGCAACAATATAATCCCAGCCGCAGATCCGAGTCACACTCGGCTAAGTAAAGCTATGATTGTTCAATTTGAGAAGCCTCCCCCCACCCTGGGGATTTGCCGGGTGGTGGGGGCACTCAGGAACATTAGGTTTATCTCGGTCGTGTCGCCTCAGAGAGAAAAAGATTCGTGTTTCTTATTTAGTCCCAGCTAACGGTTAAGAATCCGAACGCTTGTTAGATAACCCAGCCCATAATTCAGTTGCAAGTGAAATAATACTATCAATTGTTTGTATCAACACTTTTTTTATTAATATAGCAAAGATTTTTACAATAGTATAGCTACACAGAACGCTCGGAAAAATGTAGTATAGACCTGTGTTAATTTTGTAAGTATTTCCGATTTTTTATTAACATTTATTAGCTTGGTCTGTAGGTCTGTATCGGAATCTTTCGTCATAATTTTCACTAACTAGTATACAAGAACCAAGTATCAAGAACCGATGACAATAAACGTATGATCAGGATTATGAAGATACAATAATATAACATTAAGATTGATAATAAAGCAATCTACGCCATCATTTATGTAATGGGAACTAAGCGTGTATATTTAGTTTATAAAACTAATTTCTTTTTAAAAGAGATATGTAGATTTATAATAATATTCCAGAAGAGTTTATGATTTTACTAAATAAATTACTAATTAAATTAATAAATATAACGTCGCTCAAAAGGACTGTCACAAATCAAAATAGACTTTTGGTAGTCATAATAAATTTGAATCTATAAATGTTATCGTCGTATGAGATTCTACAATCGTTCTTACGCAAACATTAAAAGCATTACATTAAAGTGTTCCAGAAAATTCGAGAGCCGACATTAAATTTTGCGTTACAGTTAAAGAACGGCAAAGTTATGCCTCCGACGCTCCTGATAAAAGTACTACAACTATCTGTAGTGCAATTTGTAGCTGTTGTGTAGTAATATTGAACTATAAATTATCTTTATGGTTGTCTAAATTGTTTTACGCAGTACCTAGTAATGGTGCGGTTACAATTCAAAAAATATCTTATAACCACTGTATTGCTGGAGTTCTGATGTGTAGTACTACGGCTTTTGTGATTGCATTGAATGAAAACTGAGAAATGTTTGTTTTAAAACTTAATTGAGAAACAACATTGTATCATTTGGAACTTTTTAAAAGAAATGTTTGTTTAGATTGATAAGTTTACAAGTTATATGAAATTAGGACATGACTAGAATTGAGAAATTTACTTTCTTCATTCTTTTTGGTGGAATAGTAGCTTATTGTTTTATCAATAAGAGACAATTATGACCAACTTCTTACGAAGGTAAGTGCTTTGTGCAGTAGTGGTACTTTTTTCTGAAACACGGTGGTAAACGAGCATGCGTTTCACCTCATATTATGAATCATAGGTTACTCATACCCATCTGAAACACGCTAACGAGTTGTAGATGCATTGCCAACCTATGAACAGAGGAGTATCCATTCCCCGTCAATACCTCTTCTTCTTCCCATCCTTTCCTTATTAGAAAAGGATAGGGAGGGATTAGGACTCCGACACCATTCGTCTGATGAGGAACGCAGAAAACTTCTAATGCGGGTTTTATCACTTTTTAACTTTAACTATAAAATCTGTTATAATCGCAGATTGAAAACGCGCCTGTGAAAACTTTGAACACTAATATATGATGATCTTATTCTGAACGATATTCTTCAAATCTTGTATTATATTTAAAGCACAAATAAATCTTTTTTGTAACTATTGTGTAATAAAATATTGCGGATATAAAAAAAGACAGATTGAGTTTCGTTGATTAAAATTAACTAGCGAAAACTGGAATAATCCGGTTTCCAATTTGTTGATTCGCATCCGTAATTAAACTGACAGATGTCAGAGACCGATCGTTTTTAAGCCTCCCTTATATTATCCCCTTATATTAAGTTCCGTCGGGTTACGAAAACCATCGTCAGTTTTTCATTCATTCCTTTAGCAAGTCATACATAGTACTTTATGAAACTAAAGCACTAAGAACGATTGCATATAAAATTATACTAACTTCATATGTTCAAAATAGTAAACACTACTAGTAAATAAATGAAGTTCGAAGTTCAGTGTCCCTGGGGCAAGCAAATGTGGAGTTTAAGGTGATGAACCTTTTTTTTATTCCGATTATACATTTTATTAACTAACAAACATTATAAATAACAAAGTTAAGGTCTTTTCTCAGTAATACAGTCAAATATATCAGCAAAATAATCAGGTTTTCGGTAATTTATAGCTGGCATACCGGGTGTTTGGAGGAATTACATGATTTAATTCTTCCTTCTTCAGTCTATCATCAGACGTTTGTACATACAGTTGACCTCCATCCTGTTGTTCTTAATATAGCTCGGGTTCGAATGAAGCTAACGGTATGTTCGTTCATTGCTTGTACGGCAAAGAATTGGAACAAGTTGCGGCTTCAGTGGTTCCACTAAATTATTACTTGACTTCAAGAGTACATTAAATAAGCTGACATAAAACTGGTGCGAGAGATTTTTCAACCACAATTTCCACTTAACATTAGGTGAAATGATGGTCGAGCGCTAGTTTATTAATTACTCACTCGCCGTGTACATCCATATTGTTTAGCATTATGCTCGACTCATAGAGGTCGCAGCGTGATTTTAAATCTTCTATAATCTTGTTTAATAACTGAGCTATCAAATGCATTAAGAAATTTTCAAATTCGATTTGTAGATCTTGTGATTAATGCGTTCCAACAAATCTTCAGCTTTTTTATATTACTATATATAAAAAAAACTACAATGTTTAGTTTATCTTATGTTTAACCTAATAACGAGTATTAGACCCGAAACAAATAGTAAGGGTCAATAACCCAACAGTTAGACAGCGGGCTAACGGATCTCATGGGAGAATACTGCACAATACAAAAGACTTCATTCATAGCTGCCTCTGTGGGACTTGACTTTATAATATCTATCTATTTCAATGATGTTTTAAGATCTCACTTTGGTCCAGCCTCATTCAGTCCCTTTGTATTCCCTTGCGTCAAGTCGAAAACTGAAGCTAACATTTTGAAATAAATGATAGCACCCGAAAGGCAAGAAATTTTCGTTTCTCACTGCCAAGTAAAATTATTCGCAAAGCGTCTTGTAATACCTACAGATTGTTAAATATTTCTCGAGCTTCAAATAATTTTAAAAGTAAATTTATATTGCAAATGTGAGCGGCAGCGTTGGTAGGACACGTTCTAGACGAAATTATATCGAATAGAGTTTTACTTTCATGAAAGAAGGTGGCCAATGCACAAGCGGTTCCTTAGATATGAAGTGACTGCTACCCATACACATAGGCATCTGTAACAAGTGCAGGAAAAACAGGAAAATGATATTTCTATCTATCCCCTCCTCCGTTTAATCCATCTCTCCTTCCAAATTTCCCTTATTAGAAATGGATTGGAAGGGGAAAAAAAGGTAGAATTAGCCCTAAGACATGTCTCTCATCATACGAAACGCAGAATACTTCTACTTAAGGGAAAAAAAGGTGAAATAAAAATAGAAACCGCTCGAAAATTATAGAAAGAAAATATTTAAATTCACCCGAGCGACACCGGGTGACAACTAGTTTTCTCGATGAAAAATGAAAATACATTTATATGAAAATTTAATATTTAATAATGCTTAAATTTATTGCCGTTTTAATAATATTTAATATAGAACGTTGTAAACTAATTTCGTTATTCAATTTAAAATTCGTTAAATTTGTAAAATTTTCAACGGCAAATAGACTCAAAGTTTATTGCTCATAATTCAATATGAGGTCGTTACTTGTGGAAAGTTGACCTTGAAATTATTTCTATTAATTATTAATATGTTTTTTACAGCAACTACCTTAATAAAATCGCCTTAATTCTATATTAATCTAAGTATTACCTCTGTGCTTTATAACTATTTGGAAGATTAGCGTATGTATTTATTATTCTTAATTTTACTCTGTTTAGAAAGTAGACGATTTTCAACATTAGGACAAATGTTGCTGCAAAAAATCCAATTCAAAGAATAATCATGTTTAAACTAGTACAATTTGTAACACCTGACATAAAATATTTTTAACAGTGGTAGAGCCCGCAACAATTACATTTGTTGCACGACTACGACCTCATAGGAGACAGGCGTCAAGTAGAAGTACTCTGCGTTTCGTCTGATGAGTGAGGAGACCTCTTCTCCTTCCCCCACTTTTCTAATAAGAGAAGAATGGAAAGAAAGAAGTTTTGATGGAGAAGGGGATGGATAGTCTGTTTATCTGGACATTTAAGGTAGGCAACGCATCTGCAACTCATTAGCTTGTTGCAAATGCCTAGCCTAGCCTAGTGGGTAGCGTAGCTTAACATTAGTTCTACCGCTGGCTTCTTCTTCGCCACCGTCTTCGATAAAAAACCCTGAGTCTCTTGATAAAATACAAAATAATTGGAATTCAATTCCATCAAGAATATAGAAGCTTCAAAGCTTCAAAAACACATTGAAATATTTCGTCAAAAACATTACGATTGATGTCTCTCTAAGAAAATGTTTTCTTTGATGTCATATTGTATGAGGTTTTGGTTGAGACAGATTGTTCTGAAGGATCTTGGAGGCTTAAGAGAAAAAAGGCAGTGTATATTCGCAGGTAATATCAAACATTTCATATTTCGAGAACACTATAAATATATAATGAATTGGCGCCTTAGCGTTACACACGGAGATGATACGAATCTAAAATTCCATGTTGTATGAAAATGTAACGAAGTTTATGTCCATATTTTTTTGTAGGCGTAATTCTATTTAGAATTACCATCTTGTTTACATTATATTTTGTTATATATAATAAAAATAATGATTTCGTTTGAAATTTAAATAAAACATAACCTAAATTAAATAAAGCAACGATGTGGTAAGTACTATTAATTAACTTACCACATCTTTGCTTTGTTTAATAAACAATCTGATTGTCATATTAAAAGTTAATTGAAATATTGTTAAGAGAGATGATTTGATCGTTTATTTGTCTTGGATAAACTTAAAAACTTCTGCACCGATTTCGAAAATTTCTTCACCAACAGAAATCTCTCTCAGCGTGTTACTTAGGCTATATTATATTTGTCTATCTATCTATCTATCACAATACAGTATACCCAAACGAAGCAGGGGCGGGTTGCTAGTAGATCTAGAAAAAGAATCAAGCATACCAACCAACATATAAAATTCCAAACGCAATCCAAATTACGTCAGCGTAAGAACTGGTACACGGACAAGTAGACCGAAGAATTTAGACGCTAATAGTGTAGCATTGATAAATGAGCGCAAAGAATCTACTTTGGTTGAAGAAATAAAAACAAATAAAGCTAAAATTGCAGTTCCTCCCGTATTCTATTCCAGAGTTTAAGACATTGTCTGGTGCGGTGTCAAGGGAACCTACTGGGAAATCTGGAAGAGACAACTTAATGCATCCGAGTCCTGTATTTTCCAGACGCGTTGCAAAATTTAACTCTTTAAGCGTAGCCGGACGAGTTGGCGTTAAAAAATTTCTTATTTGTAAGAACAAAAGAGTTTGTACTGCTTTGTAATACCCTTGTTACTTGTTCGGAATCCAATTGCAATTTTATAACTGTATGTTATACAAAGGATATGACTGGTATTATTACCACTCTAAGAAAATCCAATGCTTCTGATAAATTTGCTTTTACTTGAAGTGGCTTTATTAATATTTAAGATATGTATAAACGTAGCGTTTATCTTTAATTGATATATACATATAAATAAAATAAGAAATGAAAGAAATAATGATTTATTTCCTTACAATGAAATGAATTATGCAAAATTATACTTCGATTTACCAACTTTTTTTGATAGGGATGACTAAATTGTGTCGGCTTGTGTCCACTATTGCCGTGGTTGTCCACTGTCGAAAACATTGACACAAAACGTATTGTCATCTCAGTTTTTTCAGAGAGAAAGATAGAGAGGAAGCTTGTATCGCGACAGTGGAAACCCACAGTTCTATTGGAATGTTGCACGGACGTCGAAAAGACCACGAGGCTTCTGCATTCCGGTCTTAGGCGCATTAGACGAGTTAACGAAGGAAGGGAAGGAAGCTCAATGTTAGTTATCATGACAGTCGCGTAAACAAGTCTTTTCTCAAAGCATACAAAGATGTTGTTTATGTTAAAATATTGAAGATATAATATGTTTATTTCAAAATAAATATCAAACGTCTCGCGTTGCATCAAAACGAGCAAGATTAATGTTTCCTGAGATACGAGCACGGCCCGTACTTGGGTCTTCTCTGGGGAACGACAGCTTTGAGAACAGTCGCAATGACAAGTGGACTGTTACAAATATTAAAATTTGAAATATAGGATTGTGTAGGATATATTAAAGGTTAGCCTTGACTTCTTTCTATGCGATCCCGCAACAAAAGGCATTGACACTCGTTTCACTTAAAGTATGAAATATCAAATAAGGTCTCCGTAGCTTACATAGGTTATTGAATCGCAAGTCCTGTAATCCGAAAACGATCTTAACTCTCGAAATATATTTTGTAAAGTTCTTCATTAAATTACGAACATATTTTTTATGTTCTAATAGGTTTATCTTTATAGCCTTTTAACTACTAACTAACTTTTTAACATTTTTTTTAACAACACAGACAAATTAATTTCAGATTAATACAATAAAAAATACAATACGTTGTTTTTTTTATTATTATATTTATAATATTAAATTAAATTTAAAACATTAAGCTTTCGTGCGCGAGTGTACATAGTGTCAAATTGTTGACAGCGTTTAAATCGCGCAGTGTATGGAGTGTAATGTCGAGCAATATTAATGCTATACGCGTTTGAAATCGCTAGTGTCGCGACGATCGTACTATGAATAAAAACCATCTTATTTCTTCTAACATATCAAAAAAATTAAGAATTAATTTATAGCATTAATTACGTATGATATCAAGCTAACGTTTAATGAATAAGGACCACTCTGTTCTGCTTACACATAAAGGTATCTTGACAGTTTCACTATTGATGATTCGATTATTTCACTACTCACATATTACAGATTTGTGCACGATTTATAAATGGTGCGCCCAAAGACAAAAAGCCAATAGGCGACTTATAATACCTCAATCAGGCGTTTCCAGTGGAACGAGTTACAAGTCTCCGTGTTTGTGATTTAAAAAATGACGGTTTGTGCTGCAACGTGTAAAACTGTCACGAGGAAATAAATATGAACGAACATAATTTCACGAGTAAATAATTGATTAACGGATATATTTTTTCTCTAAAGTAGAAAAGCGTTCATTTTTGAACGTTGAAATTGTATGGAACAAGTATCTGGAGGTATGCGCCCTTATAAAACACTTAAAAACCTAAATTAAATATCTGCCATGACAAAGACTTCACCTTGATATGGACATAGGGCGCTCTCTACCAATGGTATCAATTTTTCTCGATTCTTTCTCTACATTAATCTAATAAAAAATTGATAAGGCAATATACACCTTATTTTTAAATACACAACGTCCTCTTTTATACCACATACATAATTTCTTTTTTTATATTGAAGTCTGACGCATAAAATATTAACACTACATATAAATCTGAAACTTGTCATTATTTTTATTTGGATAGGGAAATGTATTGCCAGATACAAACCGCCTAAAAAGCGACCACAATAGGCTAATAAATTTGTAGAACGACCCACCGTATCTCGTTGACTTAAAGGCGATATGCCACTAGGAGACAAGAAAAAAATAAGTACAACATACAACGGACAACGACGCCGGTAAGACAGTAATGATAAAAACAAATGTCTTTAATATCGTATTAACATTTTACATAAATACATAAAATTGATAATTAAATAATTACAGGTCAAGGAACAAATTTATCATAAATTAAAAAGTTGTCAAAATTTACTTCAATCAATAAAATGTCACATTTTTTATGTAACAAGAAATAATAACTCTCTTACTAGCTGTTGCCCGCGGCTTTGCAATTATTAGTTTTTTATTTTCCACCCTGGAAATTCTAGTAAGAGTATGATAACTATAGTCGTCTATAGTCTTCGAATTACATTCAACATGTGTCAAAACACGAAGAATTACCATGGAAACCGATATAATAAAAGAAGGTTTTATGTGCCTCGGTAGCAGTTTTATTTTCAGGATAAAGGGTAAGGTACCTCATGTCATTTTCTGTACCTCTAACAATGTGTGTGCAAAATTTAATGATGATCGGCTGAATCGTTAAGAATATAAAGCTTAACAAACACAAGAACAAACAAACTAAAAAACATATAAACATTCGCATTTAATAATAATAGTTAGAATGTTTTTCTAACTCATCATTCCATTGTCGGAATATACAGACTCGATTCAGTAATATTAAGGCATGTTGTACGTTGTACTTATTGGGTCCAGAGCATGATGTTGGTATCGCACTACAGCGTCGTATATCTCTATTCTCTTGCAACACGCTCGCTACATTAGATGGAATTTACTATGTTGTTTTCATTATTACTCGGTCTAGGCGCTGATTTGTATGTTTATGTTTGTACCGGGCTCCTGGGTGATTTTTATTTTGTCGTACGTTATTAAGTTAAAAGAGCAGATATCGTTGCATAAACAAGTTTCTAGATACCAAACGAGCTGCGGGTCGCCGCCCATGAACGTCAACAACACCAGCGGAACTGCAAATGTGTTGGATACTTGGAGCTCTGTCAAGTTGACCGATGATGAATCTCAGCACCAGGATTGGTACCAAGCAGTTCTTGCGAATACCATAAGGAGCGGTGACAAATGCGGTGAAAAAAAGTCTCTTCGTCAGAGGAACATAAGAGTGAAAAGTGGAAAGTAAATAAATGCCTATGGGTAGTCGCTTAATACAAGGTTAACTTGCTCGTTAGCCACCTGCATCCATCAAAAACAAACTCTCATATAAGACCAGAACAGTCAGTCGGGTTTGGTGGATCCTAAACAACGACCATTTTTCCGATATCTTTAGCTAATTTCTGTAAGTATGTCTCTTGTATTGGGAACAGTCCGGTAGGGGGAGGGGGGAGTGGGGGAAGTGAAAAAGTAAATTTCACTTCAAAGTAACCGCTCACCTCTCGACCGGCCCCCGGTTAAACTGTGAATTAATTGGTTATAGTTTGTTTTAAATTACACGAATAGTGGAAGTTTACAACTTTGAGGCATTTGAAGTTTAATTAATTACTCGGCTTGGTGCCTACTCTAAAACTTGATATTAATTCGGCAATAAATGTATAAAGTGAATGTTTATTAACGTTTATAAATCACTTCATGATAATAGTCGTATTTTTTTAAATGTCAATTCGATATCGAATAATAGAGAAAAAATATAACGAAACCGACATTGCCTGTATTTTACGCGCTCACGCCCGTAACTCAGAGGTGTAGACCAAGATTACGGATTTCCATTACGCGCAATCCTGGCACACCTCTCGCTTCTTCTACACACATCTACGCATACACGCTCATCGGTTACGGATACTCCTTATATAACCTGTCTTGAGCATGTCACTAATCTGATAGATATTTATTCTCCTGGATCGTCTAACTTGTGGTGGTGGGTTAACTTTTGCAATACAAATGTATCTTTTTACTTTCTGCCCATTCATCCTTTCAACATGTCAGAACCACCCAAACCTTTATCACAATCGTTGCACGTTACTGTGCCTTTTACTAATTTAAACAGTTTTCAATCTATTTAGTTCACTAAAGTTATCTCAGATAGTGAAGGAAGAATGGAGAAAAGTACATGTGTTTTTTGCTTTTTTTCTGGTGTTGCTTTTTAATGGGCGTCGGTGATCACTATTAGGCGTCCTGCAACTCGTTTGCTCTCTGATGCTCTATTTTTTAATAGTATTTCATTGTTGCATTTATTTGTATCTAGGAAGAACTTTTACTTTATTCATTACGTATAAACAATAAATATTCCAATACGGTCGTAATAAAAAGTAATTTCAATTAAAAATCTTAACATAGCTTAGTTGTCCGTCCAAGTTAAATTCATCGCAGCACTAATATACGTCTATTGTTACTAGTATGTAGGGAGCTGGAGCCGGCGGAGTAATTGAAATAGTTTAGCAAGTTTCTCCAAATCAAAGGAGTTAGGACGCGAGGCGTTGGGTTCATTTGCGCGTTTTAATCGCCTCCATTAAAGTGTTTTAATGTGTATACACAATCACACAAGTACGATATCATACCACATAAAATTTCGAATGTCTCCGACGACCATGAACGGCAGATGAACGGCACTTTCGCTGCCAGCCCTTCTTCTATAGAATAATGTAGCAAACGAGCCAGGGATTCCCCGATATCATGTGATATCATAGGCAACAAGGTAATGTTGTTGAAGTTGCAGATACGTTGACTAACTTTAATAGAGGAACGAAACAGATAATAATGTATTTTCTCTTCCTATTTATCAGCTCCCCTGTCATATCCTTCTCCCCTTCTCATCCTCTCCTTATTAGAAATGAAAGGGG
>JWHW01051020.1:20639-45484 GCA_000931545.1 Papilio glaucus | reverse complement strand
AAAAACATGACCTATCGTTTTAAATGTACACAATCGGGGTAAGAAGATACTTAATGTACAAAAATCTGTATCTGATTTGTTGTATAAATGGAGAGTGAGTAAGAGTGAAGAAGAAATTAATGGGAAGAGATGCAGTCTACAGCGACTCACTTATCGAACGCCGAAGAAAAATTCCCTCTACTTTGAAGCCCAGCCCTGTATATCTGCATACCCTTTCGTTGCAAGGCGTGAATACTCAAATGTTGCGTTATTTTTACCCTTTAGGGAAAATTTGATTTATTAAAAAAAGGGTGAGGGTCTAAAAATGCTAAGGTAACGTTTTATTCGGCAAATAAAATGGCTATACTTATGAGAACTCAAGTCGGGGCAAACGTTCGCAGGGGTCACAATATATCTCGAGACCCCAAACGCAATGCATGTAAGGGTTCAAGAAATATAGGGGCCCCTATTGCTTATTGGACTCGGAACTAGCGAATTTGAATAAAAGGCTGTCGTAAAATAGTCGCCGTCGTATTATTGTAACCGTGACTAGGGTTGTGACACGATTTGAAATTATATCGATGTTCTCATCGATAACATTACAACACTATTTTGTTATAAAATAAACCAGCTTATCTCTGCTGCTGTGTTCTTCGTCGATCACATGAATAATAGTCGGTTTAATAGTTTACCCATTAGAAATAAATCTTTTGATTTTAATTTTTATGGCATTCGATTTGTAAATTCCGATTATATTAAGCCAGACTCTCATCGAGAAAGTAACAACAAGGAAAAAATACTATAATTGATCATAATAAATTGTTTTTAGCACTGTATCAATATAGGGCTTTACATTAGAAAGAGTAAAAAACTAAATTATTGTTGAGAAGTGAATGGCAGCGTTGGTACGTAAAAGAAGACATACTAAAGAAGGGCGATAAAAGGAGTATCCGTAACAGACAAGCTTGTATGCGTAGATGTTTGGACGTAGAGGAAGCGTGAGAGGTGTTCCATGATTGCGCCAAATAGAAATACATAATCTCTGGGTACCCCTCTGGGATACGGGCATGAGCGAATATTTATTTATTTTAGTCAACCTAAAACTAATCTATCATATCTGTTTTATAATATAAAAAAATTGGAGTGTATATTATAGAACATAATAGTATTAATCGACGACCCCTAAATTTATCGATACATTAAATGATCGATTGTAACATAGCACATCACTATCGCTAGAAACCTATCATCCCAAACCCTTCAACTACGCTATAAACCCGGGTCTCAGGCGACCGGTCATATCTGACCCGTCGCCGTCAACCGGGTTAAGCTTTTCATATAAAGAGAATCTTTACGCCTTTTCTCATTTCCAAGCTACAAGACTTTGCGCTTAGACCGAGCTTGTGTAACGAATGTAAAAAAAATGTTTTCCATTTTATGGGTTTTTATAAAATGACATTTTAAAATCCAATTTTGTAATCCACCTAGAAGTTAAGGAAATTAAAGAAAGAACAATAAAACTTAGAAAAGAATAAAAGGATTATGGCCGCAAAACGTTTCATTAAGTTCGCCTTACGACACACACGTTTCGTAAAGGTTCGTAAGTCTTTAAATTTTTACAATTTAACGTAAATACTTACGAAATTCTTAAAAAAGTAAGAATCCAAACGAAAAATAATCCATTGAAACTGCAAAAAGTATAAACTAATAAGATTTTTACCTCTACGCGAATCACAGGCATCAGCTAGTTATTAGTATTATTTTTGCACTGTCTGGGGTCGGCACAACACGTTTCCTTCTTCCATGGCTTTCTATCAAATGCCATCTTAGTATACGCAATCTTTGCCTAGGTCTACCCGAGCATATACTATAGTATGTAATATAATAATAATGAATCTGCTTTTTTAGTATGATATCCCACTGTAGACACAGGCCTCCCTCTCCGAGAGTGGGAAGGAACCGTAATCGACACTGGCCCAGTGCGGGTTGGCTAAGACATGCCGGTTTCCTCACGATGTTTTCCTTCACCGAAATAAATTTCACAAAGTAAAGCGCCTGTCTGGGTTCGAACCGGTGATCTACAGTACGAAGTCGGGACCTGTACCACTGCACCACCACTGGACTGTTAGATATAATGAATACTAAATACTTAATGTTAAAATACTATAAATATTATTGTCGTAAAAAAACGTCTCGTGTCGCCAATCGGTAAATTTGTCCGTTGTGTTTTTATGGTAATGCTATGCGTAAGTAGGTTGCCATTAGAAAATTTACGAGTCGAATGGGAACTATGAGCTTTATAACCTATCTGCGGGTGGGCAATAATATTTTTCTTTGGGAAAAATCTCGTAAAATCCCCGCCAGAGACCACGGAGGAGGGAAGATTGACGTTAATAATGTTTCTCGGAATTTATATCTTTATGCGCGTCTCTTTCTGCACAGTTAATACAGTTTTATCGTTTTAGTAAAATACGGGGCGAGAGTTTAATTTGGCCACGCAACTTTATGGTTCACGGCTCGTATTTCGAGATTGGAAAGGCCGAGGTGCTTTTTCAATTCGGCATAAGCCAGTGGTAGACTTATGTAAAGTTTTGAGTTTGTTAAAGAATTTCTAGAACTCAACTTAACACTAGAACAAAAACAGCAAGTGAAATTTGAATTAATTCATATGTTAAGAATAATAATAGTACTATTGTCGACAACTACCATACTATTGACGTGTGTCAACGTCAATAGTATGGAAGTTGATTTGACGAACAAAGTTGTTGACGTTGCAAGGATATTGTGAAGTCAAAATCAAGGAGATAATTGAAATAAAGGATGTCAAGAGCAAAAAAGTAGACACATTGTAAAGTGTTTCGATGTATGTGTACCTAAATCAGTGTTTCTAAGTGAGTTTTCAAATCCCACAAAGAAATAATCTTCTTATTAACTTATAGCATTGTACATACTTGAATATTATGCGATTCCCAGAGCACACAAGAGAGGTTTCTCTTAGAACCAATAAAATATAAATTATATAAGAAAGACGTAAGACTCTATCGTAAAGTAAAAACATTTCCGTCTTCTCATAATCTTCCCCCAATCCATTAAAAACAAAAACGAAGGAATCGTATAAAACTTGAGTGTTTAATTTCGTCAAAAATGTTCCCAGACAAACCCCACTTTTACCGAGAAATAATTACTTCTTCCACGTATAGGAGATTTTTTTAAATATTTTATTGATCTGAATAAAATTAGTTCAAGTTTTAATATTAAGTCACTTGGAATTTTAATACGACCAAATTAAATAGACAGCTATAAATGAATAGCCAAATACAGAATAGAAACTGGAGTGGATAATGTACAGACCAAGGAATTTGAGTTGTGTTCATACGTCAGGCTGCTCCGGCTAGATAGACCTCAAAAAGAATAGCATTTAGTAGATGATTTTAGCAGTTTTGCATAATAATTGACTTTACAACGCACGACTCTGTTGTTTGTAAAATTTGACTTTCGATGTCAACGTTTTTTATAAGCGCGTCCTCTGCGCGTTTGTGGCATACACCACGCGTCAACGGTCTTGCGTTCGCTTGGCGTCCTAACGCGGGTTATCCGTGCGCACAAAAAACGTTGAGTGCGCCCTTAAAGAATGATTTGTCGAATTAAGTTAATATGTTATTTTGGAACACAAGTGATGACGAATTATCAGGACACCGCTGTAATATAATTCTTTCGAGGAATAGCTTAAAATAGAAAGACCACGTTTCTTATTTAGAGCAACAATGTCGAAGGAAGGAAAGAGATGGCAGCCAAAGATGAAGACGAAATTTTGAAATCTCTGTAAGCCCTAATTCATTACAAACGTAAGAGTACTTACATATGACATTCAGCGTAGCGTTGGCTCGGATCACCTTGTGCATTTGTGCCGGACCCACTTGACACTGGTACTCCGCATCGTCTTCCAACGTTGCGTTGACGATACGAAGATTGTAGCCGCCGTGCCTTCTGTCACCGAACATCGTGTACCGAGGGTAGCCGGGTATCACCGATGAAAAGCCTGCAAAGAAGAGGATTAACAATTAAGTGATCATAAACGAAAATAAATTTGAAGTTCGGGAGTGGTTGTCACAAACTGGTAGGAGCATCGCAAGAAATAAATGTTCGGCCACACAGCGGGCGCGGCGGGACGGCGTCGCGTCGCCGCATGCTGTGTGGCGAAACATTAACCTTACTACGCGTCTAAATATTGGTGTTTAAAATAAAATCATACTCCCTATAGGTTTTTATTAAAATCGTGCACAACTGGCTTTTAATATAATTCAATTAAACACGTTATGGCGCGCAATAATTAATATACCTGATATTGGTTGTAAAAATGGCATAAATATTATTATTTCATTTAAAATATGCAATGGATTTTTGTGTTTTGTTTCTTTATGCATGTAATTTGTTAGCGTTGCCAATTATTGGAGGTTAATTGGCGTGATAGTTTTCACGAGTGCAGTAATTCGAACCAATATGTGTACTCACATCTACGCTTTGAAATAAATTAGTTACTGTATAGCACCGTCACATCGCAAACATCGACTGTTTATAACCTCACTTGACATATTGTAAACGGCAATTCGTGGAGTGAACGAACCATAGACAATTTGTAAGCCAAACATTTTTTAAGGTTTTATTTTTAAATTGTTAAATTTAGGCATTTCAACCTGACAAATCTAACCTTTATTAATTCCCTTCTTAAACTTCAACGCAAGCAAAATATCAGTAAATATTTTCCCGTCAGTTTACAATGTGACGGTGATATTTCCAAGTAAATGTATGTTAACTGCAACGTTCAGCTATTAAACTAAATTTTGTTATGTTGGAGAAGGGCCGTTGCTGACCTTTAAGGAGTACGCTCTTTTCTTAATTGACTGTAAGTCTCTACTGTATTGGTTTGGAAATAACCGCTGGTCAAAAATTGGTTTTGATGAAAAAATGTTTTTTTTTTAAGATAGAATCACTTAAACCATTGTTTCCTTAAGTTGGGACTTCTACGTACGAGCTCCAATATTAGTAATCTTCCCCTTCTGCTGTCCTTCCTTAATCGGGATAGAATGGGAAGGGTAAGGGGATTGGATTGGGGGTGGAGGGATAAGAAAAGGAAATATCATTCTACTGTCTATCCCCTCCTCTATCCCTTAAAGGTAGGCAACGAATTTGCAACCTATTTACTTGTTGCTTGGGTGTCTCTGGGTAGGTCACTTAACATCAGATGAACCGCTTGCTCGTTTGCTAACAACTTGTTTCATAAATAAAATCGGTTAATAAGGCTGGTGGATTTTTATAGGCGACCGCCATTTTATATCTTATGACCTGATCCTCCATCCGTTCGATAGTAAAGGAGGCCTACATCCAACAATTAAAGTCTTAAAGCCAATGATAATGGTGATGTACTATACAAAAACGTGAAAAAAATGTTTTCGTAGCTCTGAACGACAACCAAATTAGTTGGTTCCCGACTCAGCTCAGAAATGTAAATTGTTATTCGAACACACGGGTTATTAGTCTTATGACAATACTTCCTAGAGTAATAATAGTGCGTGTGCCTTTAACAAGCTTGTATGTTGACCTTTTTCTGTATATTTCACAAACGATATAATTTTTTTTATCATATCTTTAGTATTTTATGTCGAAACTAGTGACCCGGCTTCGTCCTTGTAGCTGTTTCCATAAGGAACATTGCGTTTCATTCAAGTTGGTCCATAAAAGGGAAACATCTGTAGTTTTATGTTTTGCAACTGCATTACAACATTAATATCACATTTTTGTGGCAATAAAGGCCCCTTAGTCAGTATAGAATAAACTAGCGAATGACCACAATCCCATTTCATGTTTAGCGATTTGGTATAAAGATGGTGCGCACTAGTTTAGGAACAGCTTATTCACTGTCCTCTTGATACCTTCAACGTCATAATTGGACCGAAATAGAAATGCTGGCAACTTGTTCCAATCCTTTGCCGTATGTACAAGAACAGAGATTCGAATCGCTTCGTTCAAACAAAAGGATGGAGACCTGCCGTATGTCTAAACGTCCGTATAATGGAGATGGGGGTATTAATTCGTGTAATTCCTGCGCATACTCCGAAATGCAACCTCTCAACACCGAGAGACTAGCCATTTTGCTTATATGACTAACTAAATTAAGAGGACCTTAATTTCATACCATATCAAATCACTATTTTATCTAAGAAGTATTTCGCGTCTAAAACCCAAAATAAAACAGCAGAATAACAAATAACAGTGGTAGAGGAACAACACGATCTGTTGCACGAATGTTGCCGGCTCGACCGGTAAAATACCACGACCTTACAGAAGACAGGCGTGAATTAGAAGTAGTGTGCGTTTAGACTAATGAGTGAGCTGCTGGAGGCCTAATTCTACTCTTCTTTCAGGAGAAAGGGGGACAGACAGATGAGAGAGTGTTCATCCCCTGTTTCTCCTCTCCTCTGCTCATTACTTTGTTACTGCCACTATCAAGTGCCTGTTTGCCATATGCTTCTATAAAAATATCTTTGTAATCCAAACTGTATAGATATGGTTGTTCAATCATAACTGTCGAATGTACTAGCGAGCTTCGTCCAATGATTCCGTATTGCGTTGCCGTGACTTCGCGGTATAGAAGTTAATTATAGAAGCATTCCGTCAACGATTTTGTGGCGTATCCGATACGAAACAATTACACGGTCACTCGTGAACAGATTACATAAAAACTACAAAATCAATCACCAGCTAATGGTGCTGTTCAAGGGGAACCTGTAGCCTTTTTGAAGTATTAGTTTTACTTTATTTTAAACTATGTATCCTTTGGAGACTTTACTTAAAAATATTTCATGCGTATACCAGAGATGTCAATAGTACGAATTGTAGATGTCAATAGTACAGACATAGATTTGACGAACAATGTGGACGGCTACTAACTTCAGTTGACAACGGGAAGGAAGCGTTATAAGACCACGCTTCGATCGAGTCCGGGCAGTAATCCGATAATAGCAATCGAACCGAGGCCCTCTCGGGCACACTCGAATCGGAATGCTAAACTGGTAATGAGTGACATCCCAATCCGAGGTCTCGGGGGCTCTTGAGCCCAGTCACTTCATTGAGCGTCCGCCGAAGCGACTTAAGAGCTTAGCGGCTCTCGAGCTAATTTACTCTTTATAAGGCTTAGGCTAGGAGTCTTCTGCGCCCTGCCGCCTCGAGCCCGGTGTAGTTATCGAGGTGTGTAGATGCCACTTCTAGGCAATCATAAGTCAAGTCAGTCAGAAAAAAAGTCTGGGCAGTAGTAGTTCGTACGGGTTGGTTGGCGGATCTCTTTGCTAAACCGCTTGGCGAACGACTCGTCTAGAAACTGTTTTATACGGGTCGTTGCACAGAGTACATGTGACAGTGTAATTAGTAGTGGTTTAAATGTGTTTCGTGCATTTTTAAGCAAATATTAAACTGGCTACTATCCTGCCGTAATACAGTTCTATACTAGAACGGAAGGTAGCCGAACGAATTGCACTATTGTAAAATTAGCCTACAAATTAATTTTATAGGAGCAGTGGTGGTCCAATGTAGACCCCGACTTACGTATTGTCGCGGGTTCGAACCCAAGCAGGCGGTTTACGTTGTGTCATTTATTTCATCACCACTGCACCAAAAACGGTGAAGGAAAACATCGTGAGAATACCGGCATGTCTTAGAACTACCAAATTAGAACACATATGTCATTCACCAACCCGCACTCTCTCGGAGAGGAGGCCTGTGTCCATGCAGTGAAGAAGCATACTAAGAAAAAGCTTATTTCTTAGTATGCTTCCTCACTGCAGGGTGGTTTCACCTGTCCTGCAATTTTACTTAAACGAAATGATATTACCTACTTAATACTACCGTAACCTCATCATCTCCCTGCCCTTTGGGGTGGCCCGCGTATATGGGGTCGACACAGTATGGTTATATCAACAGAAATCTCTGCAAAAATTTCAAGTCTCTAGGCCCAGTAGTTTGGGCTGTGCGTTGATATAGCAGTTAGTTTTTTTTTTATATATATATATATATATATAGATAGATGAAAAGTCTATGAACATCTCCAACTCCAGAGGAACTGCAGATGCGCTGCTTTGCCTGCTTTATTATTTTTTCAATTCTTTATTACATATATGATTCAAACAATCAAGCTAATATCCCTCGCTGTTTTTCAAAATTACAGTTCCTACTAATATTATAAACGCGAAAGTTTGTAAGTATGGATGTATGTTTGTTTCTCTTTCACGCAAAACCGACTGAACGGATCTGGATGAAATTTGTCACAGAGGTAGATTATAGTCTGGAATAGCACATAGGCTACTTTTTATATCCCGGAAAAATGTACGGTTCCCGTGGGATGTTTTTTCAGTTTTTTGTCTACGTATATAAAAAGCGATGGCTATCCGGGCGAAGCCGGGCGGACCACTAGTATGTTTTATTTACTTAATTTAAAAATAAGGGGACTTCCATCAAACTTTATGTCTTTCGACGATCTCATAAAATCGAGATTCACTTATCGTAAGAACATAAATTAAGTATTCGGCGTACGATCGATACTCTGTCAAATGCTGGCGAATATTCTAGTATATGTATCTGTTACCGAACGATTTCAAGCTTTGTCACTTTACAATCGGACTAGGTATATCAAACTGTCCGCAAATTGTGAACCGGACGGATCGTAGACAATTTGAAGTCTCATGTCAAACAAAACAAACCTATTTTTTTTATCTAATAATTATCATTTTGAGATATATTTTTTTACATATACTAGCGACCCTCACCGGCTTCGCGCGGGTAGTTTCTCCAAAAACGTTCATCCTCCTACTTTAGGTATTCGCGCCAACTGTCAAACGACTGACAGTTATGCCAAAAGCGCTAAGGTTACCTACATTAGAAAAGTTAATATTGTCGTTAAATTTTCTTAATAAAATTTCTATATTAAACTATAACGTAATATTATATAATTCACAGTTTGACTTCGACAGTTTATTCTTTCAGTTCAGACATTCGTTTAATAGTCCGATTACAAACTGACAAGATTCACGATTGAACGGTGACATTTCAATATTTCTTCAAGACAAAATTCTCCGAATGATTCCGATCTCAACGTTTTATATTATCAAACCATATGTCAATACCAACAATACATGCGATGCGACCGTCCAAGGAATGTCCCAAAGATGGCTTCTGTGTATTTGCAAAGAAGTGTTTTTATTATATACCGCTGACCTAGTTGGCTCCGCTAACTCCCGAAGACTTACATTCCCCGTGCAAGTAATACGTACAGTTGGAATTCAAGCAAAAGATCTTAATTTTAGATTTTAAAAGTAGCTCCTAAAAATTTGGAATGAATTTCTACTTTAACTTGAATTTTACCAAACAAATTTCAAAACTAGAATTACTACGAAAACTACTACCAAAAGTCAGTTGGTTTAAAAATAATAACTAACAAATGTTTAATTCCAAATCATCTGCAACCAGCCAGTGAGTTACAGATGGTTAAGTTTTAATGTACAAAGGAGAGGAACAAAAAGAAAAAGGCACTACACATCTTAATCCTAACAAACTTCACAGGAACAATCTGAACGTTTCTTAAAAATCTATCGAGCCGTTTAGGATTCTATAGGCAACATACAAACATCGCCTTTAATATAGATGAATAGAGAAGATAATAGATAAAATTAGTAACTTAAATAAAAGAAAATACATATTTTCTCAGTGCCTCACAAAATAAAAACAATATTTGACTTCTCATAAAAAGAACCAGTTTGTTCATAAAAATACAATATTCCCTTACATTTCTAATACATCGGGCCTTTATAAATATCATGGCGCCCTCATCTTCAAGAAATTCATCGCGTTCCAACTGTTGACAGGCGTATTATTTAATCAACGCCCTAACATCAGAATTTGCAGGCGGCAAAGTAAAATTTCGTTGCGTAACAAGAAAATTACGCAAAGATTATACCCTAAACAACGAGAGAGTATCAAATTATATCTCCCGGCTCCTTTAGCGCGTATCGCATCGGTCCCTCGAGCCGGATGGGGCATCGCGAGATATATTACAATGTTGGAGCGCTGGTAATTTCTTTAACACTATAGCGCGATAAGCATTTAACTTGTAGGTAGACTAGAGGCATAATACGTTTGCTCTTTACCTTTCTAATTTGAATACTGATGCTATTTGGTGTGTTTATTCTAGTCTATGGCTGTTGTAATTTGAATAACAAATGTAAAATAATTAAACTCACGTATACCGCTTTTCGTACAGACAGATATACCTAATGCTTTTTGCTTTACAATAAACTTTTTCTTCAAGCACTCCTTCTTTTAGAGGCTCATCGCACTTACCCTTACAACGTTATTTCAGATTATCGTTTATATCATTCAGCATCACGCCTAATATAATTTTATAATAAGTAATTACTAAACAAATTGTATATGGGACTTATTCTCTTGGGAATGTGTTTGAAATTGTTATGTATTCCAGATGTACAGTCACCCTCATTGGCGGTGTTGCTTAAAAGCGAAAATCATTTGCAAGGTTTGTTTGCCTTGAGACGACGAGGCGGAAACAATAACGGATACCACTTTAAAATGTTTTCTACGAAAAAATGGTCGGTCAATGTTGTAGCAATAGAGTATTTAAATGCTTTCGTCTGAACGACAGAGGTCGTAAAACTTAAGAACGAAAAACAAGACAATAGTAATATCAACACTCTGGGAAGCAAAGGAAACAGTACATGACTGATTGCTTTTTACTATGATCCCGTCATTTGCACAACACACTGCTACATAATTGGTTATTTGTAAGAAGGCTTGAAGTTTGTCTTTTTACAAGGAAGTGGCACACCGCGAAAAGGGGCTACTGTACATTGTTTACTCACAACAAAGACATAACTCTATATAATGAAATATACAGTGCATAACTCACCTAGTGCAAACCCGTCCTTAGCCCATTGCACCTGCCCGGCTAAGTTAGCTACAGCGCACTCGAGCACTGCCTCCGCGCCCTCCTGTACACGTAGGCTTCGCGGCACCACACGGAAGTATTGCTGCTGGAAGGCACACGCGGTCGCTAGTACTGAAACAAACGAAAATATAATATAAATAAATGAATACAAATGCATTTTTTTTAGACAACGAATACGTACAGAGAATACGTTATATTTCTCATTACATCAGTAACAAAAAGAAAAAAATTATGGAAATTAAAATACCTTTAATTGAGCTATTTGAGAATACATAATTAGACTAAAAAATACATCATCTACATCCAACAGTGGAAGACTGTCGGCTGTAAGGAAGGCAGCTTTAAGAAAATAATAAACACATATAATTTTAACTAGATGGCGCTGTTCTAAAAAAATATTTTTTTCTAACTCGATAATTCTGGTTGGGATATAAGGAAAGTTGTCAAAAATGATTGTCATCGGTCTTCGATAGTCAAATTTTAAAATATCACATTAAAGACAATAAAAATTACTTTCAAATATTTCCACATCAACATCTTAAAAGCGTGTTTAAGAATTCATCTGAACTATTCATAATTAGCTTTTGTACGTGACTACATCGTAAGGTGAGAGTAGAAATTCGAAAAAATAATATTAGAACACAAGATATCACCCACACTTTTGTCACGAGACAAAGGACTCGCTTCATCGGAGGCTAATACGATAGCGGCGAGTGGGTGACAAGTGGCAATACTTATAAGGCGACGCGACTAACTCGAAAGGTGAACGCTCCTATAGGGCGTGGTATAACTTTATAAAATACAAACTATCGTGGCTTTACACGTATTCGTTCATTAACTTCCTCAATGATTTTTTTTTACATAAATTTCGCGTATAAATAGGAATTATGAAAAATGTTATTGTCGGTTGCCATGGTTACGTATGTCATGTGACAAATTATCAACAATACATATGTTATTGTAGTATCAAATTACCAAAAACATAGTATCTTTAAAGAAAAACGGTTTAAAAGAAGCAAAAGATATACTTCAAGGAATCTGCAAGTAACATTATTATGTTATATTATTTTGCTTAATAATTTGTGTATTTTAAGGTGCATAGTCATATTACTTGCACCACAAGGCAGTGACAGCAAAGCGCAGTTTACGCTGGCATCTTAAGCGGACTCGTGAGAAGCGCGCTTGAATTAACCAAAGCCTGTTTGTTAGTACGATTGTCGCAGTAGTGTGCACCGAGCCTTAGCGGATCTCCTTGCGTTTGTCCTCCGGTTTAGGGCTTACTGTCTGGACGCAGCGTACGGTTAGATATATGTATATACTTCAAATTGTGACGCCATTTTGGCCTCAACAATACGTCTGACTGAATAGGATTTGGTTGGGACCTTGATTAGAATGTCTAGGTTACCTGTATTATTCCAATTTGATTCAACTTAATGCTCTCGCCAGATCTGTTTACTAGAATGTGGATTATTGATTGATGACAAGACGTAATCGTTACTTTAAAAAAAAACCACTAACTGCATAATTGTCTTCTCTTTGCCCTTTTCCCACTTTTTTATGTGGAGTCGTCACAGTACTACCGTAGTCCATACTGTAATAGGTTTTTGGCTATAGTTTTTTTCGGACTCCTGCCCGACGCCAACCCTACTCGGACATGTATATGAAATTAGTAAATAATTATATTTCTGCATTCCTAACCAAGCTTAAACTTGATTGAAAATTGAAAAAAAAACTGTTCCAAATTCAAATAACTTCCGATCGCCTTGCCCAATCCCACTTTTCGTAAAACATTGTAGAACATCAACATTTTAATCGTATATCTTGGAGATGTTGCAAGATGCGACAACACTAAACCGGTAATTAAAAGATAACAGTCTCACGCACACTCACGCACGTCATTACATACATAGCTTGACAATTATTATAAGTATAGAAAATTTTAAATCACCCACACATATAAATAAAGAATCAATTGAATTAAACCTTAATTCTATTACTATTACAGTTGAAAATGGAACGCAGTAGTACGCTCGTTTCGATGTTTAGTGACGCGAACTCGGCGTCGATAGTTACAAACGGGATCGGGATAACCGCTTATTGCTTTTGAATTTAGAACGCTTAGTTGCGGTCGAAGCGTCGTTGGGAAGTTAAATAGAAAGTTATTAGAAATTTTATTAGTGGCCAGTGTTGGGACTACGACGACAATTTTATTGTTTCTATTTTCAGTTTGACTTTACTAGGCGAATGAAATAAAGGCAATTTAAAAAGTTATATAGGTAATGTTGTATTTATTGTTATCTGAAAATATGCAATAGTTTACCGCGAGAATAAAATACGCTTATCGGCGAGCTTGATAAGCAATTGTTTTTAAATTAACGAAAATTGATGTGTGCAAGAAATACACGATCTAAGTCCCTCGATCATTGAACGCTAAGATGATATCTCCGTCGTTTGTTTATGTACGCAATATTACGTACGATTCGAATAATCCTTCATTGCACAATAAACAAAAAACAAACAAAAAGAAGTGTTTAAATTCGGGCGACAATTCTTCTACCCGTCTATAACGTGGGTACCATCAAGAGAAAAGCGCATAGAATAAAACAAATTCACCATCTCTTGAAGGTAAAAATCGCCATTTATCGTGAGTTCAGCCAGGTGAACTTGTGATCAAGCCGGGTGAAACTGCGGGGCACAGCTAGTATGTAATAATAAATTAAACTGACAAATATCTTTGACTTTTCTATCATCCATAATATCTATTGAATAGATTTTCACCTTATTACAACATTACTAATGACTATTACAAACAATTACACTGACTTTTTTTGTAAAGAGTGAGACGAAGCAAATAATTTCATTAAGGATCTCAGATTTAAAAAGCAGTCTCGAAAACTTTCAAAGTTAATTATGAGAAAGTGCCGTTCTACCAACACCGAAGCAATGTTCTCGGATTTCGATAAAACGCCCCAAAATACTTCTAACAAAGAAAGCTCTGAACTCGGAGGAGAGAAACCGTAAACTTTTCGGGGTGGTGACGAAGAAAAAACTCAGCAAAACATCGAGCAAAGTTAGAAATATCCGAAACGACGGGAACTTTTTGGAGTATTTAGTCCTGGGGAAAGTTTTATTTAAGTCAATTATGTTGACATCCCTACGATATTGGACTGGACGGAGCTTTTTTCTTTTCAGCTTTTTAAATAATTCCATTCCTTTAAAAACTAATAAAATGTTTGAAGATCTTTCTCTAGACGGCCAAAGGAGTTTATATAAGTCTAATAATCCGACAGATGTAATAATCTGTATACTAGAAGAACTAAAGTTATCGATGACTTCTTGGACTATTACTTGTTAATTGCAGGTGGTGCAATATGTCATAACACAAAACCGACTTCAAAAAAACGATATTCAAAAAATGTCAGCTGTGTTTGGTAGCGATCGGATCAACATATTTAGTGGTACCCAGGCGAAGCCGGGGCGGGTCACTAGTATAGTATAAAGTTCATTTGTTCAAATGTTTTCTTAAGGCATCCTCGTATATTGGTATTTCCTTAGCTGACGCTGGCACCGACTCCAAAAATAAATATGATTAAAAAATGTACTATATATACTTAATAATGCATTATTAAGAATAACTCAAAAACTACCAGTCGGATCTTGACAAAAAAAAATGGGACCAATCGACAAGCATTAGCTCTCGAACAAAAAAAGAATCATCGAAATCGGTTCACCAGGAGCGGAGTTCTGAGGTAACAAACATAAATATACACGAATTGATAACCTCCTCCTTTTTGTAGTCAGTTAAAAACATGTTCAATGCAGCCAAACGATAAAGAGTTCTGATGTACATCCAGATTAAATCACCGAAGTGTTAGATACGATACGATCTCTCTGGATTCTAAGCAGCAGTATACTGCCGAAAGCTGATGATAATGACAAGTTACACGACATCGCCATCTTTAACATTTTTTTAGTTTAAATAATGTCCACTATTATACCAAAAGGTAGTATCTGGTTTTTCACTCTGTATTTGTGTTTGCTAACTTGGAACACTAAACCTTGTACCTGATTTCTTCTCCTTAACCGTCTTTTCCATTCTCTCATTTAAAAGCCATTGATGATAATATAATTTCTGATCCAAAACTTAATCCATACAAGAAGTTTATATTTAGAAACTTAAGCAATAAAGCGAAAAACAATATAGAGACTTACGTAGATATAAAATACAGTAACAAAGTTAAATGAATGAATTTCGCCTTTGACTTTGGTACGCATGAAATTCCTCACGCGAACGATATTACGTAACGTAAAGGAATTTTGTAAGGCTGTATCTAATCAGTAGTAACCCTATTATGTAATAATATGGCTCCGCAATTCGAGACTCGATTAAGGATCGAAGTTAGCTAACAAGGCTTCAACAATATATCCGACCCAACAGGATACGATGTGGACCTAGATTAGAATGTCTAGGTAAACTATTTTATGAGTCCAATTCGATTTACCTTGGGACTTTCGCCGGATCTGTTTAACTAGTTTTCGTTATTGACAATTCATTAGTAAATGTAATTCTTTAACTAATTCACGTTTTTTTAAACACCGTACCATCCACGTAGGACGGAAGTCTAAAATTACGAGCCTTTTGAGAAGTACCTTACCTATTGTATCTCGGAGTGCCTAATGAAGATGTGACATTGCCCCTTCTGACATTGTTCGATTGACCACCTACCTGGACGTTATTCAAGTAAAAGAAAAACTACTCAAATAAATTAAAAACTAACTAAATTAAAAAAAAAACAATTATAACCTAATAAATATCTTTAGTGTTGAAGATAAAAAAGAAACAAAATTAATTTCACCCAATCCCATTGAGCTTAACCCGTGACGAAGAATTCTGTTCCCTTAATATTCCCAGGGCCCTTATTAAACGGGGAAAATGAGGCTATTAATAATAGAAGGAAAAATGATGCTATCAATTAGGGTTGACGGTGGAATGACAGATAGCAGGCCCTACCATGAGCTATCTTCGAGTGAGTTGAATTAGGAATAATTTATTCAAATATTTATTGATATAATTGCATAAGAAAAGTAATCCGAGTGACTGTGAATTGGCTTTTGATAAATCTCGACAGTTAAAGATCCCTATTAATAACCGTTATTAAGATGGTAATGCATAAATTATTTCTTTGTTTTAGCACCTACCCAAACCAAGGTCATATACCTAAATATGTAATCTCGCCCGTAACATACGAGTAGAAGGGTAAAAAGAGATTAAGATGATATCCATTTTCCGGTCTTAGCCCAACTCTCTTCCATCTTTCATACATCTATAAATACATGCTCGTGGGTTGTTCGTATTTATTAATATCTTCTCACTAAGCAATCTGGGTGGTATAAGTTCTCGAGGAATTAATAGAGTCAATGCTGCCTAAGTACTACCGAGGTATATCTCATCAACATATTTTCGTATTAATGTCGTGAAGATTTGTTTACATTTTCCGAAATAAATATCAAGATAGCTTCTGACTGGTTCGTGTTCTAATCGAGTTTCGATGGTAAGGAATTTAGGTAGCTCATTGTACTCGGAATGGTATATGACGCATTAATATGAATTAGGCACAAGTGATAGATAAGCTCAACGCGGATCCGGTGTTTGTTCTGAGCATGATTGAACGCCGGGTTATCCGCCTTCAAAATTTCTATAAGCTGACGCTGAAGATTCATTGGGCGAATGAAAAGTTCATGGAATATTTTGTAAGGTAAATATAGGACTGTTTTATTTTATTTATCTGTCAATGTTTATCTCTAAAAAATATTTACATCAAAAATATAATTAATTATACGTTAGTTCTATCACTAGAAGATGCGAGGACGTCAGAAGGAGAAATATGAAGAGACTGATGCAATTGATAGAACACGAAATAAAAGTGGTAGAAGATAATGTGAAAATGAGAAGAGATAGATCAAAATAGAATAAAATAACATAACAATAAATCTATCAGGTATTATAATGAAAAACGACATAGATAAATAATGATAATGATAACTACGACTAACGACGTAAAATGATTTCAATACTAAAAGAGTTATGGATAGAACCTACCGCTAAGAACTAAGAAAATGTCTGAATGAAGGAGTAATCTAATCTAGTGGTAAATAGAGGTCTAAGAGAAGAGAAAGAGAGGAATAGAGGAAATCTTGTAACAATATCTCGTATTATGAATTTCAAATTAACTGAGGATTGCATATTGGTCAGGCGCAGTGAAGGGCGTGTTAGATAATGACTAAGTCAAAACATGGATAAGGTTGACTAACCTTCAACGGATCTCAATTAGGTTAAATTATTTAGATAGGGTTTAGTCATAGACGTACTTTTGATCTATGATTTATAAATGTTGTATAATAAATTATTTAATAAATCCGGATCCGGTATCAATAAGTTTTGAAAGTAGGTAACCGGTAATTTACTTCGTAGTCATTTGTTATTTGCAACAAACATACGAATTGGTTTGAAATTAGACAAGATTATGGTATTAATGTTTTCATTTCCATTGACAAATAAATTTATCGACGCACAGTCAAAGCTGCTGTACATATAAACGTGTAAATTTGACAGGCTTTCTTCGGTATCGGCGAACACTGATTAAGGATATTAGGGAATTCGATCCCTAAGTGAAAATCATACGAAATGGAAGGCAATAGCTAATTTATTAAATAGAAAACATACCGTCTGATATGTCCCCCATTAAATTGTATAACTTGTAACAGTTTGGAAAGTATGTCGCGCTCCCACTTTCGTCTTTGAACTCAACAACGCGTCGAAAAACTTGTGATTACTGCAAGACAAAGCGTAACGATGCGAAACGAGTGTGCGTTTTTTTTTTCTTGTCTGCTTTATAAACGTCTTCCAGGTAGACGCGGCATTTCCCAGCCTCCTTTATGCTAGCTAGCGCTTGTTGACTCGCGGTCTCTCACGGTTTGTTACTCTGAACGATCTAAAAGTGGATGAACGTTGTTAGTGTAATCCCTTTGAGAATTATGATCCTAGATCGATTTTAGTACGAGGCAAACAAGCTACCTATACTCTAAGATATGGATTTTTTGCTGGGATTTTTGTAGACAACGCAGAATAGATAACGAAATTAAACAACGGTTCGAATAATCTAATTCACGTTGGCCCTTCGTAGCTTACTAAATAAATAAAATAAATTTTTGTACGATTGAAAATATTTTGTACCACGCCTTATTCAAGACTAAATTCCAAAGATTCTAAAATTAATTGAAATGCAACTAGTAAATTATGTCATATTTTCTGTCTACCTACACTTCTGGACCGTGAGCGCGCGTTTCTGTTTTGTTTGTTAATTCATGTTTTTTGTAGACAGTATTAGAAGTAAAAGGCTAAAATCCCATTAAATGCATAGAAGTTTGTTGTTGAAACCAATTTGATTATTAGAAAAAGGGTCGAGCAATTAAGGTGTTGTAATTAAAACTGGCCTACCCCCGCCTAAGTTAGGGCGGAATTATCGCCCGCCCCCGTCTCTATTGTAACGGAATTCAAACTTTTCATCCGTTAAAATATTAAATTAATTCCGTAAAACAAGGGCCCGAGGAACGATTTCGTAATTTCTAGGAGAGGTTCCGTTTAGACGGAATTACATGGTGCGTTCGATACGCTTCGGTAATCTTTTGTTTACAGCAAGTGTATTAGTTTTGTTTCTAATTAATTTCGTTGCGAGTTCCTTTTGATTGCTTTATTTATTTATTTATGTAAGGAATTTGAAGGAACTTTGTAAGAATTCGTAATTTTGATTCTGGTTATGGATCTTCGGTTGATAATTGCAGTCAGATTTATAACGAGTTTATTTATTACTAGCTGTGCCCCGCGGTTTCACTCGCCCTGCAAATGATATTACCGTTACCCATCATTATCTCACTGCCCTTTTCCCGCGTATGTGGGGTCGACTCAATATGGCCGTAGCACAGTTAAATTAATATAACTTTTTTATTTATAAACCGATTGACGTAAAACAAACACTAAATGTTAAGTGAAGCTTACCACAATACATTAGTGAAAACCGCACCCAAATCGGTTAAGCCGTTTCTGAGATTAGCGGTGACAAATGCACAGACAAACAGACAAAAATTTTAATAGTCACTGTTTTAGGTTCTATTGAAGGTTTTTATTAGGTTTCGTTTGTGAAGGCCCCTAATAACAGTTTTTCTCTAAAGGTCTTAAATAGGGGATGAAAGTTTGTATAGAGGAATACCTTAAACCAATGTAACTTGATCTCACATCTATATAATTAATAATATTAAATAGGGTTCAGATTAGCATGGACATTCATCGGTTAAATTACAATAGTATACAATTTTGGTAGTAAAATATATTGTACTAATTTTAAGACATCTGACATTGTTCGAATTAAATATTGTATAGGAATTTAACTTAATTAATTAACAATATAAAGGCCTATTGTTTAATATTTTCAAATTCAACAAACAATTGTTTTGTAAAATTCAAAAAAAAAATTAGAAAGTACACTCGACGGAATAAAAAAGTGCACGATACTTGAGCCTCTAAAGTGGAGCGCTGTTTTAATTAAACTTAAATCAGTACCAATAAATATCGCCCCTTCATTTACGAGTGCCTTTTGTTATATTAAAATATTTGCTTGCGACTGTACGCGTAGAGTTGTAATGTGTTTGTTGTGTTGGTACACAAAACCGAGCCCGGTGCCATTGACTTTATTAGCAGAAACGTATTGAGGCAACGAAAAGAAATACGGAAATGGAATTAGCAAGTTTTGTATTTGCGGCCGCGTATTGAGAATTTTCTATTGGTCGCTTTTTGTTTGTTTTTGTTAATATTTCATTGACCGCATGTTGAGGTCAATGTTAGATTATTATAACTTGATTTTGGGGAGGAGGGATTGAAATCGGGTACTCCCACTTCCTTCTTACAACACTCCCATTGAAAGAAAACGTACGTTTCCTGAGAAAATTAAAAATCTGTCCAAGTGCGTGTCAACTCCCGCACAAAGAGTTCCGTACCATAAATATCACGTTTGTTGTATGGGAGCCTTCTTAAATATTTATTTTATTCTGTTTTTCAGTATTTGCTGTTATAGCGGAAACAGAAATACATCATCTGTGAAAATTTCAACTGTCTTACTATCACTATACAGCCTGGTGATAACCGGATAGACAGACGGACGGACGGACAGCGCAGTCTTTTGGGTACGGAACCCTAAAAAGAATTATCGTAAACATAACGTCCTTATTTCGAATGCCTTAGTGTCGCTTTCGGCATACTAACACGCAAGGCGTTCCTTTCGGTCGCTCCTTGCACCCTAATTATGTTCTTGTCTTGCATCGCTAAAACGGTAAAGAAAGTAAAAAAATCGCAACTTTAAATTTCCGCTTCCGAATTGTAAAGCGGCCCCTAGTTTTTTGTGAAGATATTATAAGGAAGGTACAAAATATATATAATTCAATGGACACTGTTATCTAATAACATCCGCAAGGCAGACTAATGTTTGCCTTGTCGAGGCATCTACAGCTACAACGGGCTTGAGATGGCAGAATGCAGAGCGCTCAGCCCCAGGGCTGTCTTGAAAAATCTTAAGGTAATGTTAGGTTTTATGTAATCTAGTGGAAGGAACCTCTACTTTTACTCAACTCATTTAACAATCCACTTTATGAGTGCTTTTTCACCAAGTAGGTACAATCAGCAAGACCTACGGATGCGTTGCCAGCACTAGTTTAGTCTAGCTTTCCCATATACATCTCAAAGTATATAAAAATAATTGTCGGGATGTTGTTCAAAGCATATAAAATCGTACGCGTTTTATTAAGAGGTTCAAGATTGTACACACATTAAATATGATCTTTAACTACTTGCATTTAAGATATAATTTTGCATAACTTACCACATATCGTGAAGAACAACTTTAACACTTTGGCACACATGGTGATGACTTGGACACACACTGCACATAGTTCGTCAACAGCAACTGTCAAGAATCACCTCCACATTTTGTCACTGAACACTATACTGCACATCACTAGAGTCACCCGTCTCAGTTTTTTGTTGTTGACTGTACTTCCAAAGTCACTAACTACAATTTGTTTATCGTTTCCAACGCAAAGTCCCGGCCATCTGGAAAGGAAAATAAATGGATAAATATCAATGTTCTTACAACTTAAAATATTCAATACAACGATCGTACTAATATTATAAATGCGAAAGTTTGTACGTATGGATGTTTGTTACTCATTCACGTTAAAACGGCTGAACGGATCTGGATAAACTAAGGCACAGAGATAGATCATAGCCTGGAATAGTACATAGCTTACTTTTTACCCGGGAAAATTGTACGGTTCCCGTGGGATACATTTTTTTTGTATTTTACAGGTGTATATCTACGTATATAAAAGGCGATGTGTGTTTGTATGTTCCTTATAGATTCCGAAACGACTACCCGAGTGAAACCGGGGCGGATGACTAGTATTGAATAGAAAACAAACAAGCCTCACACCTGCAACCCTCTGTGGGTAAGCAGGAATTATTAACGGTTGCCATTGTGAGTCAGTATAGCATGACAATAACAACACGCGAAATCATGTAACGAAAATTTCGAGGAAGATAAAAAATGAAATGAATGCGAAGCCGCGGCAACAGGTAGTATAAAATGAAATAAAACCAACACAAAACTATTAATAGTGGAAGGTAGTACTTAGAAATGTTTAAAAATTCCACACGCACACCGCATTCTCGCAGGTACACTGAGCCAGTTATACCAGTGGGGCTTGTTCTTCGCAACTCAAGTAATGTTAATTGACTGGCTTATGAGACCAATAGTTTTTTGTGCTACCTTAAATTTAGACATATGTATGGCGCGAAATACGTAATGAAAGCTTTAACTAACTAGTTAAAGCTTATAGCTATATTATTTGACCCCTCTCTCCCTCTCCCCCCTCGCTCGTCCCAACTCTCTCTCTCTCAATCCCCCCTTCTCTATCTCCCTCGCTCTCTCTTTTTGTTCTTTAATAACACTATTGGCAGCAATATCTCCATGTTAAATTATGTGCCGTATTACTAAATCTTTGCACCATTACGTTTCGTTTAGTAACTATCGGTTTATCGACTTTAATAAAAACCATATATAATTGATAAATGCGTGTCGAAATATTCATCTACCTGCGGAACCATATCTTGTTAGTTTTAATATTTGTTAAAATTAAAGGAAAATCTTTTAATTCTATTGAAATTAGCTAAATTATTAATTTAGAATATCTATTTTCCTAGTTGAAATTAGTATTTCAGCCAGTGTCAAAAGATTTACGCATTGCCATAACAAAATCTGTATGTCTCGATTTATATATTCGAAATTCAAAACGGACATTAGCTATAAAATAATTTAAAAAAAAAAACGAATTAGCTCGTTAAACTTGATCTAGTCAAAGTAACGAAAAAAAACGTTGAAGGGAAAAAAACGGTTTTTTTAGGAGAAGAACTGGCGCCGTAAAATTATAACGACATATTAAATTCGTTGATGAAAAAAACGTTACGTTACGGGGCATGATGTTGTAAAATTGACACATTATGACCTGCTCCCAACAGAGTCGTAAATACGGTCGCGAAATAAATAAAAAAAAATTACTAACTCACTTTTTAATGATATTTAGGGACGATAATGTTTTTGTGACAGGATAAAAAGTGTTCTAAAGACAGAGATAGCAACATTCACATACGTCAAACGGTTTAAAGAATAGGTAACGTAATTAAAATAATAAGATAAAAGAAGACAGCTAGTGTTTGTCACGTCCTCCTACGCACTGCGTTACCTGAACTAAAAAAACGTCCCGAGTAGGACGTTTTCGATTTTTATTGTGGTTAAACTGAATTATGGTTGAATTCTGTCGCCTAGGCCATCACTGGCAGGAATAAAGAACTGTCAACTTTAGCAAAAACCTGTTTGCTACCATCCGAGTATAATCAATTCCAAATTCAAACTATCGATTCGAATTAATTTAAATATTAAACTGTCACGCCGTTCTGTCTAGGTTTGATAGTTTTAAACTAAACACATCGTGTATGTAATGATGTCATAGTAGACGGGCCCACTCGGTGAGAAGTCATTAAGTATTTCTTAAAAAACTTGAATCGAGATTGCCACATACTATCTTTTTAACCCACGCTAAGCCTATTTGGGTGTGACGTGTGGTCCAAGTAATAAGCGATATTGTCTTTATTATTATTATAATACGAAAAAAGAGCACATTTTCTTATTCTTTGCATATTAAAAATTTTTAATACATGTTATTTTTTTTGTTGCGGTAGATGGAGCTAGTAGTCTTATAAATCGTTAGACCACTCTATCTGGTATGTTGTTTGTTTTAATTTCAATTAATACCGTTTTCAATACAACGGGTTAAAATCAATGTCCTACCTTGACACTAAAAATAATTTGGATATCCGAAAAACAGTGAATAATGTCACTGTTTTTCGGATATCCAAATTATTTTTGGTGTCTCCTAAACTTTACGTGACCGTAATTTTTTTTTAAAATTTGAAGCGTTATTAAAATTCATTGTAGCCTTAAAAAGGTTCCTTTTTCCAATTTATTAAATCACTTTGTTCGAAGGCAAGGTACGACAACAAACTGATGGAGATTAGCACTTTGTTTTACCGTTAAAATAATAAATTATATGCGAAAATTAAATTGAGCGATTATAAATGTAATACAGAAGCTAATGAATAAGTTTTTAACTTGGGCCGTTCCCGTAAAGCTATATGTAGGCGTAGCGTTGTTTGTGTGGGGCAATTATTTTGTCTTGCCGTCTGTCTGTGCGTTTGCTCAAACCTTTTGTTGCCCTCTGCGTACGTTTGTATGTTGAATTTGTTTTTTATTATTGTTTGTAGAAAACGTTAGAACAATTCTGTAAGGCAGTTTGTTTGGATTAAATTTTTCTGAGGAAATAAGATTCCTTAGATTTTTTCCCTCGCTCCTCTATATTGTGTATATATACACAAGTAGTGTATTTTGTTTGTGTTAGCGGAATCTCCGTAGCTAAATATTGTAGCAGGAATTTCATATTTACATTATTGCCTCGAGAAGGAACGACATTACGAAGACTATGTTATAAACAGCCTTTGTTTGGTAGACATCAATGTGAACAGTATGTTTTTATTGATATGAAGGGGAATGGGGGGAGGGGGAGGTTGGAAGTGTACAATTCATAAGAGCGACCCACCTATCGTTATTTGTCATGAAATTTGAAGCAATGGCCTGTGCATAAATACCTCTGTAATTCCATTTTGTATATCCGACTATGTAAAGTTCAAGCTTGTGTCTATTATACGTGCATTCTACCATACATTTTTCAATTGATTCAGCTTAAAAGATCCAGGAAATTACGTATAGCTTTAACGGTGAAAACAACTAAGTTAATACTTCTTTAGCCGTGTTAGACGATATTTGGTAGGGGAAAATATTATAGGTTCGCGTGAACATATGTCTGCAAGACATGCTTATTTGTCTTGTATTGAATTTTTAATTTTATTTGTAAGACGGAAGGGTTCATTTTTGTTGATTGTATTTATTTTTGAACTATTCTCGCACCTTTCTGTTTTGAATTTTCACTTCTGTCTGTAGTCCTTATCCTGTGTTTTATATATTTAATAATTACTCAAAGCAATCACAAAAAATATATACGGAAAGAAACCCCGTTCCAACTGGGACACCTCTCTCTTTTTATATACTTCTAAGGTTTAGGCGATAAGTCTAATACGGAAACCCCATCATATACTACAGTAGTGGATCTAGGATTGTGATTTGGCGGGGTAGAGGGGAGG
>JWHW01050982.1:275899-288681 GCA_000931545.1 Papilio glaucus | reverse complement strand
TTCATGGTTATTAGGGTAGCAGAGTTATTGGGTGACTTACGACCTCTTTACTTGTATAAGCATCCTTTTATTTATTTCGCTACACCCATCACATAATCCAGATTTAGACAGTATTTATTACTTAAAGTCATTTTGTTTTTTTCAATTTTATCTAACTTTAAAAATTAAATCAGTTTGTTGATAGTTATTTGTAAAATGTAGACAAGTGTCAATCCAGTATTTTAAGACACTTTTTCAACTTCGACTTTAGAACAAATAGATAATACGTGCAATAATATACAAGAGCATGACACAGAGACAGCAACATTCACACATAAATGACTGAATGACGTTCAACATAGAAAAGGACAGTGCAATTAAAATAATAACATAGAGTAAGACAGCTAGTGTTTGTCACTTAAACGAAGTATTAACACATGACACGTAAGTTACAAAAAATAGTTCACAATTGGGAAGTTTTCCAGTCCCCACTTTTCGAGCGCTAATGACATACCAGCTACATTTTTGTATACTATAATTGTAAATGTAAAAGATTGATCAAGATAAACTATTACAAAACATAACATATAACAGATACAAAGATTCATGTATGTGAATACATGTTGAACTTTTAGGTAAGGAAATAACTTGATTCCGAATTTGAATCCTAAACTTAAATGAACTGTATATAGTTTGTGATACTTAACACGTTTGATAAACGATATATTATGTGTAAAATGTAGTAATTTCATTCATTATTATAGTTTGTTTTTCTTTTTATATTAAAAAAGGTGGATGTGAGAATAAGTAAAATCAGCCAATAATAAATTCTCCACAAATTCCAACATTGTTTGTCAAAAGCTGGCGAACACTTTCTTAATGTCCAACATATATTCTGATCAAAACAACTTTATCGACAGACACCAATTTTCTAATGGCGTTGTACAAAGAAACAAGTTCGGCACTTAAAGAATGATATTAACGCGAAGCTTCCGCAGATAAGTTGTCCGATAAATGTAATAAGCCATGAAAAATGATAGCGAACGCGGCGGCGACTTTAGCGAGTCATCGTATTGGCTAACCATTTATCAAAATTGATATCAAAGCAATTTCATATAAATTCTTTCGTAAAGCGAGAGAATTTTATTTTAAAGTTTCTAAAGATAAACCATCATGTTTCATTTTTCATCACCGTCGATTTCAAGTAGATCTTGTAACATACCAATGCGAATGTGAGTTGGTTACGCTTTAACTCTTAAAAGACTAAACCGATCATCATAAAATTTTGCACACACATTGTCCGAGGTACAGGAAATGACATGGCGTATTTGCTTTTTTTCCCGAAAAAAAGAAACTGTTCGCTACTTTCATAAAACCTTTATTTACAATATCGGTTACGGGACAATCAATGATATTTAATACTATAGACATGTTATACATACAAACTCACCAGTCAAAAGTGTTCCGAAGACAGTGACAGCAACATTCACACATGTCAAATTGTGTAAAAAGGATAACATAATTAAAAGAAACATAGATAAAAGAGGACAGCTAGTGTTTGTTCCTTAAGCGTAAATGTAAACACATGACGCATGCTATGGAAAAAGCGACCCAATTGACAAGCCTTAGAGTCTTTACTTTTCAACCGTTAATGGTATATTTGCTACTTTTTGTTTGATAATATTGCCTTGAAGACACTTTACTTTTAAATTTTAATATATTTGTCTTCGCTGTGCAGTACTTCAGTAATTCATTAATCAGTCTATATAAAGCGTAAAATAATTATAATATTTATATTTTTTCCCCTTGCAAATTTTCTGTTTTTTACACATAAAATTTCGTCTATTTATTCTTCGTTCTTTAGTGTGTTCTTGTCAGAAGTGTGTTCATTTCGCTTAAACGTAAGAGTTGTTAAGTCATTTTTATATTTATTCCTTTGAAAATTAATGTTGTATGTTAACAATAATACAGGAAGGGCATATTCCGGTTTTTTCTAAGAATTCAAATAACTCATGCGCAGAGGGAACCGTAAGGGAGAACAATTGACCAGTAAATTGAGGAAATGTGAAGTTGAAAACGATTCCTTTGAAGTCCACAACAAATTATATGAAAAAATATATAATTTAAGTAAACAAAACGGAGAGTCATGCTACCAACAACACAAGAGCTTTCATCCGTTGTAAATAATTTCGCAGGTCGTTACCAGCGTCGCCAGAGCGAGCTTCTAAAGCTCGTCCTCAATGAACTGTGTCTGGTATCTGACTCGTGGCGTTATCCTGTCAACTTCACGTTTCATAGCTACATTGATGTGCATGGTAATGAATCATCACAGATCACACATAACTGTTTACTGACGAAATTTGAGTGATTGCTTACTGACTTTTTATTTATTAAAAACTATTGTTTTTTTACCAATGGCAATGGAGTGGTCACATCTGTTGAGTTAGCAGCGGAGGAAGTAGTATGGTTCCTCGTAACAGAAGGACCGATGACCTCGTGAGGACGGCAGGAAGTCGCTGTACGGTTTGCATCCTGTGGAACGCCTGTGGCCAGTAGTGAACTGTCTGGACTTATGGAACATGTGCCGTTATGTTCCGGTCCCAAGATTTTGAGCGCAAAAACAGCAGTGCGTTTGATTTCGTAATTTAAAATCATGGTCAGTACTGTAACCTTCCACACACTGTTGCATAATGTATATTTTCTTATCACTTAAAACCCTGATTTTTTTACCATGGCAATATTTAATGTGCAGTTTCAAATATTGTATGTTAGCACAAGATAGGTCATAGTGACGTCACTGCATGTTACAGCATGAACTCGTTGGTGTTCGTTTTACCTATGCAAATTAGTGGGAGGATCGGTTACTCAAATATGACATACTCACTAAATAATATGTATTATTGCAATTCAAAATATTTAAAGGCAAATAGCTACACAACTAGCAAACAAAAAATAAATACAAAAAGTACCACTATTTAATAACAATGTTTCTCATGAATATTACTGAATTCAAGTGGCTTACCGTTTGTCCGTAGCATTAGGCGGTCGGCTAACTCAATTTTCCGGTTTGAAGCTGCTAGCGAAGAAAAATGGAAGACTCTTGTCCGACAATATTTCGACTAGATTGCCTTTCCTTTGAACAACAGAAGTAACATATAGTTAATAATATTTGACTTACCAACCTACTACAATTGGATGGTTATTATTGCTTGCTATAACTTTGAAAGTAAAGTAGAATGGTCGTAAAGCCATGAGAGCGTCACGCCGTTTGCCGTCACGGCATACAGGTGGAATTTACTGATAAAGCGCGTCAGTAGCCGTTTTACATCAATAATAGTTTTTATGGAATAAGGAAGTAAGCGAGCAAGCGGATCACTTAATGTTAAGTGAGTTATGCAAATGTATTTTAGATGCGTTGTGCCTACCTTTAATGGACAGAGGAGGGCCATAGACAGTAAAAAGAATATTTCCTTTTCCCCGAAGGTGTTAACCTTCCTCGTCCAATCCTCTTCCCGTTCCCATCCTATCCTTATGAGGAAAGGGTTGGAAGGGGAAGAGGACTGAAATTAGGCTTCCGGCACCTCACTCATCAGACAAAACGCAGAGTACTTTTATTTCACGCCTGTCTTCTGTGTTTAATTTTTCTGTGAGCAAGAGAACATACTATAACTAGCTGTATCGCTACTATACCTAATAAGTAAACCTTGTAATTTACGAATTATCGCTGGTCAAAGTTCAGGCTTACTGATTATATTTGTGAATGTAATGTATCATACCGATTGGTGAACCTAACACGGTGATCTTATCTCTGGCAGTGATTAGGAAATTCCATTCCATCTAAGCAAGAGCAAAACCTTCTTCTTTTTCTATTTTAGAATCTAGCTGTTTAATACCTCTAGAAGAATTAAGATTGTGGTGACAAAGTTAGTACCAGGACTTTTTGTGTTGCTTTTTAAAATCCCAAGTCAAAAGAATCAGATTTTCGTTGTTTTTATCCATGAGATATAATAAAGTAAGGGAATATACCTTACCGTGATCTCTTTTACAACCTGCATCCACCAGCGCTTAGCCATTTTGCTGTAACAAATTGGATCTTTCTAGTTACGCTTAAGTACCAATCTTGTTTTTGTTTTAAGCACAAGGAATCGTAAAGAGCCTTCGGTTATATACTTTACATCCGGTACGGCCGCAACATTTCATCTTCAACGCTCATATAGGTAACAACTAAAAGGTTGAAGTGATTTTTAAAGAAATTTTATAAAATATTCTCTACAACTCTTATTATTAAAATGTTATATTTTTTAATATTTTCGCTTTTAACTAGTTGTTATATCAACTATGGACTCGCAGCTTACTATGATTCCTACTCGGGAACGCCTGTTAGTTTGGAGGAAGTCAAAAGACACGACAAGAAGAACACGACGTTGTAAGTTGGTACAATTTAAATATTTATTTTAATGTTTACAATTAACCAGACAGAGAGAAACATAAAATTATTCTTCTTCTTCTAGCCAGACCTTGTTCCATTTATTTTGGGTTCTTCGTCATCTTCTTTCATTTAGCACGATCTTCTTCGCCTCCACATGAGCTATCTGTGGCTCTTTAGTACCGTTGTGGCAGAGGTCTTCGCGTGCGTTTTGTCGTAGGCAGCAAGTATATATAAAAAATCAGATTAGTTATAGCAAGACTTTATTAGGCAAGATAAGGCAAGACATATTCAAATATTAGCGCGAATACTGGGGTAGTTTGACGCTTAAAAATACGTAGCAATATATTATCTATACATATAATAAAAATGTAACTGATCGCTGTCTGTACATGGAAGATTTTTGAGAAAAACTATTATTGGGGGCATTTATTAACGCAATAAAAACCAAAACAATTATAATTAGAATTTTTGTCTATTCGTCTGTTTGTTTGTGCGTTTGGTACCGCTAATCTCAGAAACGGCTTAACCGATTTGAGTGCGGTTTTCACTAATGTATTGTGTTAAGCTTAACTTAACATTTAGTGTTTGTTTTGTCTCAATCGGTTTTTAAATAAAAAAGTTATATCAATATAACTGTACTACGGCCATACTGTGTCTACCTCACAACGCGGGAAAAGGGCAGGTAGATGATGAGGTTATCGTCGTCATCGTTTATTCTGCGGGCGGGTGAAACCGCGGGGCACGGCTAGTAGTATAATAGTAAACAGAACAGCTTGACTTATTTTTAATTGTTATACAAATATTCAGTTGGTGCATAAACCAAATCGAACCCTGTGACCCGAAGGAATGGCGGCGCGTAGACGGCTCTTGCAACAACCTGAACCACCCCACTCGGGGTGCTACCCACACGCCTCCCTATAGAGTACTACCTCCTGCTTATGCCAAAAGTAAGTACCTTTTCGACTCTTGGTGTCTAACTTAATCACTCTTAATGTAGTATGTGACTGTAGATTTTACATATCGATGGCGTATTCATGAATGTTTGGATGTTTGTTACTCTTTCACGCAGGAACGGCCTAACTAGTCTGGGTGATATTTGGCACAGGGATAGATTATAGTCTGGAATAGCACATAGGCTACTTTTTATCCCAGAAAAATTCGGTTCCCGTGGGATACGTTATTTTGTTTTTCACAGGCATATGCACCCGTGAAAAATCTATCTCGGATCTCTAATAGAAAATATTAACACAATGTTGAAATTTTAGAATAATCTACATACATCCGTGCAGATACGAGTTTCTCCTTCACGGGTGTCAAAAAATATTAACCGCAATGTTCTACAAAAATATACATAAAAAATTTAATTATTCAATTTGTGGTTGTTAAGTGGCTACTTGAACTCAGGTCGCTTGCGCATTATAATTAGTGGCGGAACACAGACATTAATGTTTCATACAATAGGTTTTTTAAACTTAATTTTTTTACATATTTTTTAAATTGTTGTTAGCAAAGTTTGACCTTTATCTCTGAATTTTCGTGCTCAATCGGACAATTAAAGCAAATTCACGGCCCCTGGCCGCTCATCTCTCAGTTAACTGTGTTAAATAGAACCTTGAGAAAATATACTAGGACTTAAAATTTAATAACACCGAGTCAATTATTCTATCTTCATGAATAAATGAAGAAACTGACTGACTGGTGTGTCAACGCACAACTCAAAGTACTGGGCCTTGAAATTTTGCACTGACATTTCTGGTATTAGGCGAGTACCAAAAGAGGATTTTAGTTAGTTCGTATGGAGAAACTGCAGGGGCGAAATCGGGGTGGTAAGCTAGTTGTAAATGGGTATTAAATTAAATATTGTTTGTTTTTCTGTGCAGATTTTGAAAAAAGACAATCGAAATCTGGCTACTCTTTGCCGTTAGAAAGATTCCTGCGGACAACGCTAGTAGCAATGGGCAAGTCGCCCGATCAGAAGTTCACGACGCTTTCGTCGAATTTTCTTCTTTTTATGACTGGAGATGTTCTATCTTTGCATGATACAGGTGAGACATTGATGTTGATATAAAATAAATATTATGGCGATTATAAATGATTCCACTGTATTCGGGCCGCACTAATATTTCTCGGGATTGAGTCAATGAGAAACGGAACAAAGTCTCTGAACTTTATTGGGTGACGCCTCGGATTAGGATCGCCTAAAAGACATAAGTTTATTTTTTGTCCTTTGTAAATGTATACTTCGGGAATACTCACCTGATTGCCTCAGCCAGTTTGCGTTGATATATCGAGTGACGTTCAATTTACTGTTCGACTGGAAGGTAAGGCCAAGTTGGCTTTTAAAATTGTTGGTGAGCCTCGGTAGAGCGAAGCAGTATTTTTTCTGGGACATCTCTAATAGCTGTAATACTGTGCTGTGTACTGGGAGTATTCCGAAGAATTATGAATTGGAAATTACAACGCGCATGCTTTATTTGTTAATCTGCTCTATTTTAATAATTTTAGTGAAATTTATCGCGTGGAAACCTTACTGTTGCCTGCCGAAAGGTAGAACCGATAGGGATTGTGCACCAAACAAAATTCCCGATGATGATCCTGTACATCGCTTCTCGGATATAAGATGCTTGAATATGACGAGGCCTGAATCTTTTCAATCTATTGGTTGTACCAAAAATGACACGGTTCCGGAAAGGGTAAGTTACGCTTTATTTTTCTGATACAAGATGCCTGAAAGTCCCAAAAGATATCCCTACACTGCCAACGTATTAATGGCTAATCAGGATGACAACTAAAGGGAATAACTACTTATTATGCTTGATAGTAGTTCAAATAGATTCGGGTTAGAAGAGGGTTCAAAATTTTTTATTTGGTTTTGTGAGTAAATCGACGAAGAGCATTCTTTTCTTTTTCTCTCTCATTCTTGGATGACGTAAGGATGTTGCTGGATGCTGAAGTTCAGTCGCTACACACAAGTCACGTGATGTGAGATTGTATAAGACCAAAAGAATGGAGGTATTCTACAAAAAACAACCCGTGTGTACGTTGAAAAAGATTGAACCTTGTCACTATTACAGATTATAACAGCGACACCAACATTTGATCTATCGCCGGTGTATGGCAGCAGTCAGAAGTTTTTGTTAGAAAAGGGACGACTTTTCGAAGGCGGTTTGTTAAAATACGAAGTGGATAAAGGCAGAGTCTGGCCTCCGAGTGTAAAGACTGGAATGGGCGTTTGTTTGTTAAATCAAAGACCGCAAGAAAGCCGATGTCATGACACGCGTAAGTTGAGTGTATTCTGTATAACGTTAATTAATGAAATACAGATTATATAATAATAGCATTTTTATACAGAAAGGTGGCAATCCTGATAGTTATTTTAAGTAACTGTACCTATAATTTTAAAGCGCAGACAAATAAGTTATCCGATACCTTGCTTAAAACTAAGACACTAACAAATAAATCATTGTGGACGACTATTAGGAACAATAAATCATTGTGAACAACTATTAGGAACAATAAATCATTGTGAACAACTATTACCAAGACAAATATAGATTATTATAATTTCTTCTTAACATGTTAACACTTTTACTTTTTAGCTGAAGATGCCGCCAATAGCTTAGCTGGAATCAATTTGGTGACGATCTGGCTGTGGAGACAGCACAATCACATTGCCTCAGCGTTGTACAAGATCAACCCGTGCTGGAGTGATGAAAAATTGTTCTATACTGCGCGAGACATAAATATTGCTATTACCATGCAAATATTCTACTACGAACTATTGCCAGCTTTGTTTGGTTAGAATATTTTTTTATATTAATTTAAATTTTATTTATATCGTAAATTATTAAAGTTAATGAATGATGTTTAAAATAAAAAATGGCACTGTACCGCCTGGATTGGCAGCTGACATAAAATTTATGCGATATTTTGCCAAAAATCAATAACTTTTTTATAACTAACGTACAGATCCTTTACCTTTTATTTTTTTAGAGCATTTAATTTTTTACTTCTATATTTACTTAGGTCATGAAAATTTAATGAAAGACGGTGTTTTGTCTAACACGAATGGATATAGAGATTCCTACAATGAGAACCTTATCCCTCAAATATCACTGGAGTTTCCGTTTGTACTTCGTTGGTTCCATACAACTCAGGAAGGGGACATGAAGTAAGTAATCATTATAGTTCCATACTCGGACTTGACTCATGAGTTGCCATGTGGGGTATGAAATGTATCTTTTAAAGATAGCTTACTAAACCAATTATAACTTTTAAAAAACTTGGCACATTTAGGTCGGTAGTTGAAAAGTTATTTAGACGGGTACAGTATTAAACCTTATCAATTTAAATACGTTATTTGCCTTAAGCATTTCATGCACATTATGATAATCCTTTACACTGTATAATTTAAATGAATGTCTTAGGAGTTATCACAAAATGAAAACAAACACGCGCGAAAATAAATTCAAGCGCGGGTCTCATACCTACCACGGACTCGCTTGATGCGACCACCCGCGCGCTGCGCCCCTCTATGCAATAAGGCGCGCGTATTATAGGAAAACCCGGACATTTGAAGCGAATGTTTACAGTTTTACAATTTTTACAATTCGGGGATGACCGGTGGCATTGTATTTGTTTTCTTTTTGGTTGTTATTGCAAAAAAATGTACATTCAAATATTTCAAGTAGTTAGATTAATTAATTTTTTACATATAAATCTAATTCACAGATTCATAATAACCTGATAGTCGCATCGACACAAAAAAAAGAAACATATGCTTTAATAGGCATTACATGCTCTACTAACCGTGTGTAACCGGATCGCTGGTTGTAAAATAAATAAGATGGTTGTAAAAAATAATCATTAAGGAAGTATTACTGTAATTGACTCGTTGACCTCCGACTCAACTTGGTCAGGGTGTAATAATGGATTTTTCAGAAGCCAATGTTACGCACTAATAAAGTCTGATGCTCTGCGACTTATTCTGCTAAAAGCGGATTTTGTACAAGTTATTTTAATAAAACGAATCCTATTTAACTAATAAAGTAAGGTTCCACCAACGTTTTAAAACAAATCTCTAAGTAATACCGATTAGCAGTGCAATTACGAATTGATTTAACGATTTTATTTGTCATTTCTTTGCAGGTTATTCGACACTCAAGGGCACTATTTGAGAAAAGTTCCGATCGTAAATCTTACTTTAAGAACTGGGTTCTTTGGTGTAGATGACAACATTGATTTTGCGACGCAAGGTAACTTCAGGCAAGGGGCGGCGAAGGCTGACTATATAGTAGACCCAGATGTGAGTTAGATATTATTTGTAGTAGTGTAATGTAGACATTTATTCCAGTATCAATTGTATGTACTTGTTTACCAGGATGGCATGAAAGAATCGAATATCTCGAAGTAACATACGTAAAAATATCACATGAGTAAGGAACTTATAATAAAATGTATCTCTTATTTTATTTCAGATAGTTAATATAGGCTTAGGACCACATCAGCGAGCGACGGATCTCTTGACCAATGATTTGGCAAAGAATCGTTTGTTCGGCTTTCAGCCTTACATCAAATACAGAGAATTTTGTTTCAAGCAATCGTTCAAATCTTTTGATGATCTACTACTCGCTATTGATCCAGAGGTATGTACAAAACATTTACACACTACTCTGAAACATGTCACCAGAGACAATTGTGCACATTCATAGCGTCCCTCTGTTTCGACCTAAAATAGCTAGTTTCGTGTCACGTATCGGGGACACTTTCCTTTTTAAGAAGCAGGAACTTGAGATATTTGTGAAGACATTGAATGGAGAAGTTATACTCAGTAGTAGATTTACGATGAGCTGATGATTTATTTCTTTCTTTCAGAGAGTGGAATTACTTAAACAGGTGTATGAGAATGTAGAGGACATAGATCTTATAGCAGGCATTTGGTTGGAGAGGCTAATCACCGGCGGCCACGTACCGCCCACTTTGTACTGCATTGTGGTAGAACAACTGCTGAGAGTTATAACATCGGATCGGCATTGGTATGAGAGATCAAATCGACCAAATGCTTTCACATACGGTGAGTTTTAATGGGCTATTTGGTGCTAGTTTATACAGACTCGAGAGACTTCAAATCTGTATTGGTAACATTTGAGCATCTATAGTTTTTTCCTAGGTAGTAAGTACTTACCTCAAGATCAGATACCTGGTACATTAACAGAGGTTATTTGGCTTAACTCAAGTTATGGTGAACGTTTTTGAGAAGGTCTCCCTAGTGTACTTTAATCATATAGGTTAATAGTATTAAAAAAATGAAATTAAACACTTAAATAAATGAAGTTATAGGTAGATATATATATAAACTCAGGACATTAAAAAAAAAACAAAACCAAAATCTCTTAATCTAAGTCAAGATTTACTTATTCAGAGCAACTGTTGGAGATAAGGAAGGCGACGGTGGCGCGCGTGCTGTGCGATGTCGGTGACAAAGTGACGCACATACAGCAACAGGCTTTCTACAGGATCAGCCAAAAGTACGTCCAAATATAAATTTGACTTAGATTTAAAAATCTTTGGATTTAGTCCTATATCAATGAGTAGCATCATTTATGATGAAAATACACAAGGCGGCGTTCAGACTGACATGAATTAAAATATTAAACGAAGAAACATAACATTATAACCATCAGCTAAAATAGGTCTTTTCCTTAAACATATGGTCCTTCGAGCCGGATACATGTTATCCGGCTCGAAGGACCAAGGATAAACATGTTTTAGGCGTATTTAGCTGGTGATCATTTTAATTTTCTTTGTGTTACAAATACTACACAAGTCATGTGTTTGAACTTTGCTTTTGTTTTATAAATCATGGTAGGGGTTAACCCTTAAGTGTTGGGTTTATGGATTACATGACGTGATTTTTATTTGTTTAAATCTTGCAGCTTATATTTGTTTATTTTATTTCGCAGGAACCCGCTGTACAGTTGCGAGACAATTGAATCTATAAACCTTTGGGCTTGGAAGGATCCGAAATGTGATAACTTCGAGTCGCAGTTTAGTCCCTTTTACGACCCTGCTAACTTGTTTCAAAACGATTTTTTGAAACCGAAATAATATGAATAACTAATTGACGCAATATTTATTTTTTATGATTTTTCATAATGTTTACTAAATATTTAATAATAAAAGTTCCGTTGATACATTACTTACTACATTTTTTTATTACTGATGCATTTGTCCCTTGCGCATTGTTATACCTAAGAATTGTTCATGTGGAATTCATATTTATTTTAGAAAAAACATGAAGAATTTAATAATTAAAAATAATCTAATAAATTGGGCAGGTGACCAGCCGTAAAAACTACAGCCGAAACCTATATAGTATGGACTAAGGTCATGTTGTGCCCACCTTATATAACTGGGAAAAGGACAGGGCATTGAATTTGCAATTAGACATTAGAGAAATACCTAAGTCTAAGATTGAAGACGATGAAGAACCTGATGGAAATTGATCATCAATTAATTAGAAAGGATGTAGAGCACAAAAGAAAATAGGGAATGAAGAAAAATTTGACATAAAGAGTATTTTTTAAAAATAGTATATTGTACCGATATTATATAAAGTATTCAGTGAACATAAGTTTAAATAGAATTTTATATCTAAACGTAATCCTAATATAAAATATTGACGCGGTCATGTAGATTTCTTACACAACAATATATTATCCGCCAACTATTCGCAAATAAAAATTCAATTTACATCGACTGTCTAAAGTCGAAAAGACAATTTCGGTGGCGGAAGAAAGTCAAGTGAACTACGTGAGTCCGAACCTGTTTGTCCGTAGCATTAAGCGGTCGGCTAACTCAATTTTCCGGCTTGAGTAAGCTGCGGGCGAAGAAAAATAGAGGACTCGTGTCCGGAGACATTTCGATGAGATTGCCTTTTCCGTTGCACTAACAGACGTTACATGAATCAGTTAACACTGACCTCCATTTGAAAATAAGACGCAGAACTTTCAGGACCTAATCACTTTATTGTACTTTAAAATAAATGGTACTTAAAGCTATATAGATGTTACTTAGAAATTAACCGATTGGAGACCTATGCAATGTAGATTATAATTCATAAATGTTAATATAAATAAAAATGAACGTGGGCGCCCCTATATTTCGGTTTTAGCCAAACTTACACATCACAAAGCAATTTTCACTGTGGGTTGTAGCCTAAACGTCGCCATGTATTACTTTAGAGGTTGCACGTGTACGAGTGCAATAGATATTAGAGTTCAAAATGTCTTTTTCGATAACATGTTACAATTATTCGTCTAGATTATTCTGGACTAATCTAGAAAGTTCTCGATTAATCTAGACATTTCCAGAA
>JWHW01050982.1:254499-274580 GCA_000931545.1 Papilio glaucus | reverse complement strand
TCGGCTAACTCAATTTTCCGGCTTGAGTAAGCTGCGGGCGAAGAAAAATAGAGGACTCGTGTCCGGAGACATTTCGATGAGATTGCCTTTTCCGGTGCACTAACAGACGTTACATGAAGCAGTTAATACTGACCTCCATTTGAAAATAAGACGCAGAACCTTCAGGACCACTTCATTGTACTTTAAGATAAATGGTACTTAAAGCTATACAGATGTTACTTAAAAATTAACCGATTGGAGATCTATGCAATGTAAATTATAATTCATAAATGTTAATATAAATAAAAATGAACGTGGGCGCCCCTATATTTCGCTTTTAGCCAAAACTACACATCACAAAGCAATTTTCACTGTGGGTGGTTGTAGCCTAAACGTCGCCATGTATAACTTTAGACGTTGCACGTAGATGGTAGGGGTGCAATAGATATTAGAGTTCAAAATGTATTTTTCGATAATATGTTACTATTATCCGTCTAGATTATTCTGGACTGATCTAGAAAGTTCTCGATTAATCTAAACATTTCTATAATAAACCTAATTATACTCGATCGATTTATAAATAACGAGAATAATCTGGAAAACTCTGAATTATAGCGATTATTTGAGCGAGCGTATCACCTGATGTTAAGTGAACGCTATCCATAGACATCCGCAACAAGCAAATGTGTTGCAGATGCGTTGCCTACCTTTAATGGACAGAGGAGGGTATAAACAGGAATAAGGATATTTCCTTTTCCCCGTTAACCCCTCCCCTTCCAATCCTCTTCCCGTTCCCATCCTATCCTGATGAGGAAAGGGCGGGAGGGGGAAGAGGACTGAAATTAGGCCTCCGGCACCTCACTCATCAGACGAAACGCAGAATACTTCTACTTCACGCCTGTTTTCTGTGAGGTCGTGGTATTTCACCGGTCGAGCCGGCCCATTCGCGCAACAGATGTTGTTGTTGCGGGCTCTAACACTGTTAAGTGAGAGTCTAGAATCAATGTTTCAAATAAAAAAATATATAATGTTAAATACAAATCAATAAATGTATAAGGTATTAGATAACAAAAAGAACAGAAAAAACCCAGGGTAACCCAGGGTAACACGTGTTTGAAGCTACAGGTATATAAATAAATAGTATTATCACTAACAAGTAATTTGCGATTGTTTTGAAGCGTATTAGTCCAATCATTAATCAAGTAACTAAATACCTGTGTGCAAACAAATTCGATGTCCAGACATTTAAACAAAATTATGCACGAGCTCAGAAAATGATGACAAATGAATGTAAATTAATTGAATCAATAATCAGCAATACGCGCGTCGAGTAAACAGGCGCGCTACGCGTTAATTACTAATTTCATAATTAAGCTGCCATGGTTCATTTGATGGGCTTGATATGTTATTGAACTATCATATCATTTTTGTAATTGAAAATTTTTGAGTGTTTTTGAGGAGGGATACAACCCCCGGAGCGGGGTAAGACGGTTACGAATTTACGACCAAGCAATGCATACGTATGCATATCGTGAGAGATCTGTAAATTCAATCCATACCATAAAATTGTGGAAACACCAAGACCATTTACCAATTATTTGTCTTTATGGCAACTACCAGCCCTACACAACTGCTTTTAGAGGCGGATCCAAGAGATTGTGATTTGGGTGGGAGCTCTCGTACTTCTAAGCCGAACCAGTTCTGATTTCTTCCAGGTTGTTGTACCCTATGAGCTAGTAACGCTCTTGGAAATTCTATGGCATGTGTCCTCCGCTGGGATTAGTTAGCGTCAGCCCACTTGCTCGCGTTCTTTATGATATTTAACTTTTTTAATGACGCTACAGCGATAAAGGAAATTATTGATTCACAGTGATATTGGCGGCGCTGTTGTCCGAAACGTAATGCGGAGGCACGTTTGCTGTACCAATTAATCAGCGCGCCCGGCGAGGTGCGTTTTTATTTACATTTCATGAAAAATTCCGATGAATTTTTTATATCGTACAATCAATTTTTACGTTTACTCAATGCTGTCATGCGCATGCCGAGGGAATAGTGCAGTACAGCCGGTACCGATTATACGACTAAACTTTTATTGCTGCTATTATTCAAATTAAATCTATACATATAATATAAGTGAGAATCTATAATTTCAACGATAAGTGTTTAAAATTCTGAAATCATTTTCAAACGTATATAAGATAACTCTGTTTTGTGAATCATCGACGTCAACGACGTTAAAGCAAACTTGGATTTTATCAATTTTAGAAAGTATTTATTATTTTAGTGTTTTTTTAAATAAATTTGCTTTAATGCTTCATGAGGTTGAGATGTGTTCTATACTCTTTTACGAAAACCTGACCAGGCCTTGAGGAAACCTGGTGTTTTCTTTCCAACGACTACTAAAATTAAAAAAATAGGTTTGTCAAATTTAATATCAAAAAATTATTCTTATTTAAAAAGAGATTTTATATTTAGCTTAACTTACTGTAAAATATGTAACACATTCGTGTGCGTGTCAAGTGTTAGTCAATGCTAAAGGTAGGCCAGAGATGTTAAAGGGTGGACACAATTGAGTTGGCGTATGAAATGACTCCAGTTGAATCAATCTCGCTTCGTTTCCCGACCCGATCGTTAATTAGGTCCTGTCAACCCACCTATTAAGGGTAAACGCACACTAAGACTACGACTTACTAAGACTTTAAGAGTTGACAAATAACGATATACATTTATTTACGATATTTATTTGTCTACACAATAACTATTTGATTTTTCAAAGAACATAATATTTCTACTTTTGTTAAATTGATTAAATACATATCAGATTTCGTACATGTCCAAAAACAGAAAATACGAACAGTTTTTATGTTATCCAGACAACAAAATATATGCATTTATATCCATATATATTAATATTAAACGTAAGAGATATTACGAAACTGAAGCCCACCTAAAAAAACCAATAATATAAATTACTTCAGTGTAATTTTTTACACACACAGAACACACATTTTCTACGCAACAATCTTTCAGTATACGTTCAACCTTATACATTTGCCCGTTTTCCAGAACCCGCAACGTTTGCTCCCATTCCACGCCATTACCTGCTCAAAGATTAGCGCCGAGTCTTTGCTGCGAGCTACTGGCTCGCGAGATATTAGCGCTCGTGATTAACAAATAGATTTATTCCTGCACTTAGTGCTCCATTAGTCAGCAAATGAATTTACTGATCGAAAAGGTAATTGCTTACAGCGCCATTACACTTGCTTTGCTACAAATTGTTATATGATTCAATATCACTAGCGAACGAATTGCTCTGAGTTATGTGTTCTGGTCTCAATTCATTTTAAATACTTTTTCAAATTTAATTAATTTAAAAGTAAACAAGTATTTTTGTTCATTTAATATTCGCCCAATGCGCTCATTTTCCTGCTCCATAGATAATGAAAATGCAAATAAATGTAAGTAAAAAGCCATGAAATAAATGAACAATTTTCATTACTAAGAAAACGCACTCACAAAGAAAACCATGGCAGTATTGCGAAAAAGAGCATTTTAATCATACAGAATCTCTTACCGCCGACAGGAGTGAAATATTAAAGTAAAACAAAAAACTTTTGTTCCCTGCTCGCCCCCTATGTGTATTGTCACACGAGTTTTTTTTTCCCCTCTGAGCGTTGTGTGTAATTACTTGCCATTTTGTACTGGGCCTGCTTTTTTTAACGCACGCTTTATAATAAAAAATATAGCCGATATTCATTACGTATATTTCAAAAGAAAAGGAAAAACAAATTTAGGGCAGTTTTAATTTACGATTTACATTATAACAATTTTCTTCGAATAGAGAATTTTATTAGTAATTTTAATTTAATATGATTAAAACAACTTCCATTCAGTAGATTTGATCGCCACAAAAATCAGTCCCCCGCCTCCCTCATCCAGTGGACTCTCCCAACTTTGAACAATCGTCGGTCCAACTTGCGGTAGGCCTGCCTACGCTGTGTCGGTCTCTACGCGGTAGTAAACCACTCACTGTGCCAATAAAACAGTAGTAAGCTCACCACTAACGTGAACGTTTTGTAACCTTAGGTACTCTACGATGTCGTAGTCTCATCGTCGACAGATATGTACATGTACGCACCGATCTGTGATCATGAATGCTTCACATATATTCATAATATAATACTTATATCGATCATACTAGTGGCTTACTAAAACAGGGCGATATAAGGAGCACCCATAACCGACGAGCATGTATGCGTTGATGTGTGAATGTAGAAGAAGCGAGAGACTTCCATACACATATTTTTAAGTCTAATCTTGGGTATGGAACTCTCTTGATCATTGCAATCTCTATACCGTGAATTAAATATCCTGGGGACTAAGTTAACAGTTATAACACTCTCTGTCTAATACTCAAGAGAGATAGATGGAGGTTTATTCCCTCTCTCGGAGAGGAGGCCTGTGCCCTGCAGTGGGGAACATTCTAGAAAAAGGCATTAAGGCATTATTCAGTGAGATCGATGCACGGAGTTGTGTTTCTCTTTGTTACGTTTCTTGTTTGCTAGATATTATAATAAAGATTTTCAATTAAATAAATAAACAACCCAATGATCTTTGCTTCGAAAGTTTAATACCATATTATCACGACAAAAATTCACTTCCATTTCGGTACGAGTTATTTAAACTGTTTTTTGATTTTGTTATTATTATATGATATTTCAACGGCTTATGAGTAATATATTTAAGTAAAGTCGCATGAAAATGTAAGTTTCACTGCTGAAAATGGTGAGAGTTTTGTTTTACACAACGTTTGCTTGAATGTCTCAGCTATTGCTCCCGCATAAGGATCATAATTGAGTGGCTGTGAACACCCGAGAGGGTTGCCGTCTCTACCTGACGCCGCCATTGTTAGTTACTTTGAAACAAAGTGATGTTCCATTGAGTTCACAAAGACGTTCCTCTCTCAGATAGTGCTTCGTTTAGATTTTCAAAAGATATTGTTAATATATATAAAAGAAAAATGTTGAAAACGTAGTGATAGATTTTCTTCGCTGCATTCTTTTGTTCTTGATTGTCATAGTTAGAGATTGCTTTGTGTTTTGATATAAATTGTTTCACTTTAGTTTCCTTGTTGAAAAAATTTGCTGCTGATTTCTAAGAGTTCACAGATGAATCCATAAAACCGCTACATTTTTTTATATGACAACGGGAGTTGGGGAACACAATGAAATAATCAAAATAAAACTCATTTAACTTTTAAATTAAATATCCGACGCCAGTAAAAAAAAAGAAAAGTTGTAGCCAAGTTCCGAAAGCCACGGTAAAGTGTCGACTGCGACACAATCGAAACCTATCTACTAAAACAGATTTGTGTATTTTTCTCAAAGAGAATATAAATTCTTTTTGTGTACAGAGCAGGAAATGCTAGAGACTGTTTATTTGTGGTTTAGTGATATTGGTGCAACGGTGCACAGTGAACTGATTGTAGTAGAACTAAAATGTAGCTATTAATACAAAACAACTGGCCGGTTACATTCATGTAACTGGCCGGAAAGAAAAAGAATATTTATATTTCATTTTTTCTTTAAACATTCTCCGCGCGTCGGCGATTCTATTATTAGTATATTATTTGTTCTCAACCTCTTCCGAGGCGAAATGTTATATTATATTGTTATGCTAAATAATTTAAAATACATAAAAGTAGGATAAAAACTTTTTCAAAACGCTAGCAATTTTTAAATACGAAATACGGGGCAGGGTCTGCGCCGCGTTCGGCTGTGACTGCCGCGGAACTTTCCCCTGAGCAGTTGGCGCTGACAATATTTCATGTAATTTACTCTTTCTGGGACCGAATAAATTTTCTCCGAAAATTTGTCGAGAGTCGGTACGGCTGTCCGCAACAGATGTTTGGTTCTGTTTTCTAAAGGAAACATTTTTTGTAAGTGTTATATGTGCTACATAACACTTAGCGTGTGTTGCGGAACAAGTCTCAGACTATAGTTTCTAAGACATAACCGCGATATTTTTAATTGAAAATATTGGGTTAGCAATTTTTTAATTTTTAATTTTTTATAGGTTATTTATTAGCTATAAATACATCAATATTGCTAATATTACGAACAAAAATGTTACATACCTCCAGATGGAGCATCCGGGACCTAAAAGTGAGTCCTCGAGTCACCAATTGGCGACTTCGTAAAATCCAGCTCATTCATTCATTTCCCGCCACATCACCATGTTTAAAAACTGACGGAGTGCGCCATTAAATTAACTATACCTTAAAGAAAGATAAGTGTACCAACATCTCATTTCGCTAGTAATTAATTAATTTTTTGAAGAATCCTGAATATTTTTACACAACTAAATATAAAATTTTAACAATAACAATGCGACGCCATAACGTGTCATAAGTGTTGTCTGGAGTGATGGGAATTAAAAATAAATACACACTTATCATAGTCTAGTGAAGTTTTATGACATAACTAGCTATGCCGCGCGGTTCCACCCGCCCTGCAATTTTACTTAAACGAAATGATATTAGCAAATTAATAGTACTCTATTTTATAGCATTTTTATCGAACGAATGTTTGACATGGTTCTTTAAATTGATATAACTTTTTTTATTTATGAACCGATTGACATAAAAAAACACTAAATGTTAAGTAAAGCTTACCACATACATTAGTGAAAACTGCACCCAAATTTTAGCAAAAGTGAGTGGCAGTGTTGGTAGGGGACGCCCTAGGAGAACTTATATCGATCAGATTAGTGGCTTACTAAAAAAGGGCGATATAAGGAGCACCCATAACCGACGAACATGTATGCGTAGATGTATGAATGTAGAAGAAGCGAGAGAGGTGTGCCAGGATCGCGCCAAATGGAAATCCATGATCTCTGCCTACCCCTCTGGGTTACGGGCGTGAGCGCATATTTATTTATTTTATTTATGCACCCAAATCGATTAAGCCGTTTCTGAGATTAGCGATAACAAACGCACAGACAAACAGACAACAATTCTAATGATCATTGTTTTGGGTTTTATTGCGTTTATGAATGCCCCCAATAATAGTTTTTCTCAAATATCTTCCATGTACAGACAGCGATCAGTTACATTTTTATTATAATATGTATATGTCACCGACCAATTGTTAGAGCAGACACTTTATAATTGGGCTATGCAAATTTTTTTTTTTCGGTTCGTTTTAAGTTAATTTTTAATAATAAAGTTAATTTTTTTTTGAAAAAGTTATTAATGCCTATTGAATAAATATGCCTGCCTAACGTCGCCTCTTTGTAAAGTGCCTATAAAAGAAACGGCACATTCTCGATACTTAGTTAAACTGACAATGTGCCGACCGTTTAGAATTTGTCTAGCCCGATTAAAAAGTGCCTGCCCTTACAATCGGTCGCTGACATATAGATGAAATAGGTAAACAAATATAAAATAAACAGTAAACTATACAAAGTTATTTGGTTGACAAGTTTTATTTTTATTATTAATAATAATAATAATAATATGCGCTCACGCCCGTTACCCAGAGGGGTAGGCAGAGATTATGGATTTCCATTTGGCGCGATCCTGGCACACCTCACTCGCTTCTTCTACATTCATACATCTACGCATGCATGCTCGTCGGTTATGGGTGCTCCTTATATCGCCCTTTTTAAGTAAACCACTAATCTGATCGATATAAGTTCTCCTAGGGCGTCCCCTACCAACTCTGCCACTCACTTTTGCAACATAAATTTGTTTCGTTATTCTCTCTTCATTCATTCTTTCCACATGCCCGAACCACCGAAACATACCTTTCTCAATTCTAGTCACAACGTCCACTTTTAAGCCACACTTTTCCCTTATAACGCTATTTTTAACCCTATCATTCAAAGTCACTCCTAATATACTTCTTAAGGATCGCATCTCAACGGCATTTACTCTACTAGCATGCTTTTCCTGCCAAACCCAGCTCTCACTTCCATACATTAAAGTGGGAACTAGTACAGCATTGTGTATTGCCAGGCGAGCCTTCATAGACACATTCTGACTCCTCACTACTGTACCTATAGCCCCATTCACTTTATTTCCCGCGTTCACACGTCGTTCAAAATCTTTAACATGCTTACCATCTCTACTAAACATACATCCGAAATACACGAACTCTTCCACCTGTTCCATTAATATTAATATTTATATTATATTATTAACATTTTCACCTCAGTTTTTATTTTATGAACGGAAAAAGATATACACATCATGGCACAACTTATAAGTTCCATATAAGAACATACAAATTGTTTCACGAAAAGATTTGATCTTGGATATACGATGTCAAACGTTATACTCAATGTAAGTTCCATATATTAAATTATAAAACATATATACATATAATACATGAACTGTGTATATAAAGAGTATATAAGAGTGATAGCGTCTTGTGAAAAGTTCATAACTCAGACAGGTTTCCCTTGTAAAGTGGAATTTATTTCCGCAGAGCTTCAGGGTAAATAAGAAAAGTAAACCTATCTAGCCAGCTTTTATTTGCCCTCTAGATTCTATAAATCAACTTCCAAGTTGAACCAACAACTGGGCGGTTACACAGCCGACTTTAAAGAAAATATATATCCAAGTTTTATTTAGAACTATTTACTTTTTTATGAAATTTATAATTGACAATGACGTAAGCGACATAAAGTGATACTGTATGCAGACAAAAGAAAGACTTTCTCACTTTCTTTGGAGAGGGTTCGAAGTACTGACACAATAGCCCTCTTATCTGCTGCTTCTGCCGACACTTTGTGAAATTTTAGCCAGCTCTCAGCCGGCAGGAGACGGGGCCGTTGAAAAGACCGGCGATATCGACTCACGAAAAAACAACGTACATGCAACGTGGTAATATTGTTAACTTGTTGGCTTTATTAATTAAATCTTACATCATTCAAATGACTTTTTTAACAATCTACACACACACAATATACTTTTTTTTTACTAAAATTGTTTTAGTTTCTTAATTAAATTTTTATTAATGGTACAATGTAATTTAATTCCTGTATAAGACGAAGAAGATCATGGTGTAAATCAAAATTGTTTACATTTTCTCATGAATTTTAGAACCAAGTATAACAGTAGGATTTTAAGTAGATTTAAGTCGAAGATCTCTGACATAAACTTCATGGAAAACATAAATTTAAATCTCTTTGTCGTCTTTCAAATGTTAAAAGAAACCACGTGGTTGGGTTTGCTTTGCATTAAACTTTCCTTAATAAACCGGCAGAGGGAGGGACGGACGACGCAGGATGTAAGACTGAGAATATTGTACAGTTATGAAAAGTTCACCCCGACGTTATATCAAAGACAGAACTACGCTCATAAAACAAAACCTCAGCAAAGAACCAATAAACTATCCAGACTAAACTTTAATTAAATTTTGTATTGTGTTTAAAGACGGCGCAAGTCAAGTGATGTTGAAAGCTGATCGAGAAATTTTAAAGCAGAGGTGGACAAACATCTACGCAAATTTACATAGATGTTTTTAGTGTTCAATTAATTACATAGATGGTGGATATGCAATGTTTCTTAGTTTTTTTTTAAATAGAAGTTTGCAAACTAGCAAGCGGTTTGCCCAATATTGAGTAACCTAATCATGAGCATATGTTACAAGCTAATACGTTGCAGATGCGGCCTACCTTTAATGGACAGAGGAGGGAATAAACAAAAAAAAGATTTTTCCTTTTTCTATCCATCCCCTCCTCCGTCAGCTGCTCTCCTCCTTCCCATCCTTTCCTTATTAGAAAATGTTAGGAAGGGGAAAAGTATTAGGAAGCGGGCACATCACTCATTAGTTGACGCAGAAATACTTGTAAGTACTTCACGCCTTTCTTCTGTGTGGTCATGGTCGGTCGAGCCGGCCCTTTCGTGCAACCGATGTTGTACCTCTCGGAGAGGAGGCATGTACCCCTGCAGTGGGGAACATTCTAGAAAAGGCTGATTTATTATTATTATTTACTAAACGTTATTATTATGTACTAAACGTAAAGTATTACTTTGCTTGGATTTCCGAAACACCTACTTAATACTAAATAGGTTACTGTTAGTCTCTAGGTTTGCACTTAAAAAATGTTGTGATACACTAACGCTTATTCTTTTAACTTGCGCCAGATCGTAACTTATCGCTATACTTTGAAAACTTTGAGCAAACTCTTTAGCTCGGTTGGCTTTAACCTGCTAACTGGATGCTTTCAAATTTAAATTATCATTAACATTTATTACTACAGTTAGCGAAGGCAATATATAATTAAAATTCAATTTTATATAAAAATAAATATAGTAATATAATATGATATTTCATATTAAGAAAAAAAAGTAACAAACAGTATTTACCTTTTAAATATTAATTTTAACATAATACGTATCGTCAGAGGACTTGTATATAGGTATATGTACATATATATTACTTGGTAAATGTACAAATGTACAAGTTTGCTGACGCAACTAAAAAGGTGCCGCTAGTGTTAAATTACGTTGTACGTCATAGAAAACAAGTATAATGTAGATTACATTATTGTTTGAAGCAGGCTCACTAAAGTGTTCTCGATTACAGCATTACCAAATATGAATTTTGCTATCTTAAATTCATTTTGTGTGACGCCATTTTATCACGTGAGATCATTTTGGTATAATGTTGTAAACACATCTTAGCAAGTCTTCCATTGTTAATGACAGTTATAAATTTATTTGAAACAAACTTCCATCCGTCAAATTGCAACAACAACCAATACTTATTTTGTTTTTTTTTTTTAATACATACATATACATACATACATAAAAGAAGAAAATGACTGACTGATATATCAAAGCCCAGCCCAAAAATTATTTTAATTCATTTTTTTTTAAATGTATTTTTCTAAAATCATCTTCTAAAGGTCTAATGTTGATGATGAAAATTTGTTTGGAGAAACTACCCGTACGAAGCCTGGGCGGGTCGCTACCTAAATCACCTTTTAAAACTCATAGTTATCCGCAACATTTGCATCAAACATGTAAAAAAATAAATCTAATATCTAATGATTATTTTATTACAAATTAGATATTATATTATAAAGAAAATAAGTGGAAAAACCTTGTACTATTCGATTTCTAACCTAATTGTCTATTCCCTTAGCTGCAACAAACAATTTTGCACGAAGCATTGTAATTAGACAGGTATAAAGTGAATTAATCTACTGATAATTACAAAGGAAACACTCGACATCGATACTGTCGCACAAAAATACCAAATGACAGGGTGGAAGTCTTCAATAATTGAAACATCGCGGAATATTACCTATGAAAAATAATAAAAAATTTAAAACTTATGTTTTAGTCAAATTATTTTTACGTATAATGACTATACTAGCTGTTGACAGGTCTTCGCTCTGCATTGCTATCTATCATCGTAAGATCGTGTGTTTTCGGATGTTTAGTATTCTAACAACGCCATCTAGCGTCATCTCACAGAAATGTTGTAAGTGCCAATTACATCCCAAGAGCCAGCGACGATCAGCCATTTGGAATTTTATAAGAACCTGAAACATTATCTCTAATTCAGATAAAAACGATCGCCGAGTATGAAGTTTCGAGCACGTAGCTTTGAAAGATATTAGATTTCAAAGGTGTATAAAATTGCACGTCAACTTCGTCAAAGTACTTCGACTTCAGTGTTTCAAAGAGCATCTGTATTTCATTATGAAGTCTGATGGCTGTGAACAGTCCAACGCTTGTATTTAGAATCCAGCGTAGACCACTCTGTAGTGCGTCCGAATTCCGCCTTCACTGTTACTTTGCAATAACAACGAAGGACAAGCTTACATCTTTTGCAGGAACCGATAAGATTTTCATGGTTGACAACCGATTTATCATCCAATGATAGCGCCGGCTATCTGATACGTTGCACTGTTCCGTTGTCCTGGCAAGTTGGTACGAAGATGTAAGCAACCTTTTAACTATACAGTTATACTCCAATACATGTTTTTGAAGTATCTCAACCTGCGCAACTTGGGTTTCGACTGGCGTAAATTCGTATATGTTTTATGTGAATGTTTTCCACAGTAGAAAGCCTCGATAATATTGCCTTATAAACTACTAGCTGGCTCGGCAGACTTCGCTCCATGTTATAATTAATTAACGACCTCGCAACCCCCTTTGCGGGTGGAATTTCGTAAAAACCGTTCGTAACTGACCTCTACTCAGCGAAATAAATATTCCTGCTAAATTTCAAGTCTCTAGGCCATATGGTTCCAGAGATATCGTGATACCTAGAAATCTCTTAAATATAGGTAAGGTAATAAACTTGTTAAAGGGAATGTTAATTATGATATAAATAAATTGTAGACCATAAAAGTTTTTTAATAAGATTAGAGCTAATTAAGATTTTTACAATTCTTTTCTAATATAACTGGTTGGTTGCGAGTTCAAGTGTCAGAGAAAGAAGAAAAAAGATAGGGTTCCTTGTTCCTCCATTCTTCGTGTTTTTAATTATGATGCAAAATTTTAATTAACTGCAGCAACACGAATTAAACCGAAGTATTTTATAACGTTTCGCTGCGCTTAATAAAAATACGAGAACCGTTCCAAATATTGTTACGGTTATATAAGGTTATATACGTTTTTTACATATTGAGGTTACGATATAATTATATGAAATCAAAACAAAAGGATGTAGAGAAGGGACCTAGTTTCGATGAATGAATGAATTGAATGAATCAATCAAGACATTCAACCATTCTTTATGTGGAATCCGGTGACTTTAAAAGATGATTGTAGGATTACAATTATTTAAATGGTACAAATATGCTTTGTATATAATGAAATAAGGCAGTATTTATTATCAAAGAGTAGTTAAATATGGAGCAGACTTTAGATAAATTATATGCAAATTAACGACATAAAATTCAATGTAGCGTCAAGTGAAAGTCAGGGGAGCGACAAAGAATAGCCAATCTGTTTGTTCCCAACATTGGAACCAGAAAAACAACGACGAAAATGTTCCCTGAAAGCGGATGAAGCTATTTGAGTGCGCATTTATTCGGGTCACGTGGCCGCGCCACCTCCGAATACGAATGTTTGCGTTTTAGAGAGCGAACGAGCGAACGAATTGTTGATGTTACATCGGATATACGTAGTGCTTGTGTTACACCGGAACTGCTTTGTAATTATTATGTCTTCTTAATTATGTAGTATATTATATAATTGTGTTAAAGTCATGTTTATACGAGACACAAGACACGATTAGGCAACACGTGTCGTCATTGAAGTAATTTGTCTGGACGCCCTCACACCGTCACCGTCATATCTTCAAAACGCTCAGGGAGTTAAACGGTATCTGGCAATGATCAAACTTACCTAAATTGTCGACATATACGCACTTTAAGCCCCTCACGCCAAGATACAGAACGGTAAGCATCTATCACAGATGGCCGTTCAGTCAATGGTTATCCTTTTATACTTTATCTGCATATCACCCATGTTGTTATTAATTAATTCTAAGTGTGTATGTTGCTGGTCTTTCAAAACATATATTTGCTCCGCTAGGCACGAAAACACAGAAACTTTGTCTTCATGAGGACGATGTCTCGCTTTGTTCTAGTTTACAACAGAGCGACGTGCAACACATTAGCAACTTCTTGTTCCACTTACGTATTTTGTCGTCGACTTAACTGCACTTACCGAGTAATGAAGCTTATAAGCCGGCTGTTGTGATATTATCTTTCGACATTTAGTGATCACGTCAAAATGGTATAATATATCTTATTAATTATAAAATGGAGTCCAGTAAAATGGAGTGTTTTGTGTAAACGCATAAGGCTTAAGTTGGTCTATATGGCAACATCCCGAAGAATATCAAGTTTTCAAATAGGAACCACTCCCTCCTGAGGGAAATTTAGCTAACATTAAAAACAAGTATTACAAGTGTAAGGGAAAAGTGTGGCTTAAAAGTGGATGTTGTCACTAGAAAGAGAAAGGTATGCTTCGATGGTTCATTTTGAATGAAGAGAGAATAACGAAACAAATTTCTTTTGCAATAGTGAGTGGCAGCTTTGGCAGGGGACGTCCTAGGAAAACTTATTTCGATCAGATCAGAGATATTTAGTATATCTAGAAGGTGCCCGTAACCGACGAGGTTGTAGGCGTAGATGTATCGATGTAGAAGAAGCGAGAGAGGTGTGTTAGGATCGTGCCCAAAATATTATTGTGTGCTGGTACCAGTGCAAATTAAAAATCACAAGAATTAAGAATAAAATTATTTAAAAATTTAAATGAAATATTTGGCTCGGTGTACCGTTGTCTTTATAGTTCTGTACTATTCCATCTAGGTCATAGTATTCCACTAGGTAGCCAGTAATATACCGACTCTCGCGTTAGAAATACTGGACGTACGTGCCCTTAAGTGATTTCGAGGTTCTAGACAAAATTCGAAGGAGCTAGAATTTTCTGGTCAACGGCAATATTGTCGCATAAAAATAAATCTCACGAACATGCTTAGAATTTTCATGGTTTTTATTCTGCATTACTATGCTTTTCAATAGCGGATTTGTAGATTGTAGGATAACTTAGTATCTTAAGGAATCCTATACGTGAAATAATATACTATACTATATATAAAACACTCGGAGACGTGACCATGAGGTGATATGTTTTTATTTTAAATGAATCTAGAACCTTCTGTCCTTATGTCTATAGAAAAATGTAATCTGTTCACTTGTACTCTCAACGTCTCTATCGTAGGTGACAGAAAAGGATACTTATCGGTATGAGTTTAAGGCTAAACTCTATCACGTCACACAATAGTACCATGAAAAATTTCCAGCCCAAATGTGAGCGAAGGTTAGCCTCCACGTGGGTTTACACTGCCGAAAACAATCACATACATTGATTTTACGCCAGTGGAAACCTTCGATAAGCTCAGACTTGGTAAACAATAAGAGCGTAAAACAAGCACGTAAATGTCTCAGTTGCTATGTACGAAGCAACTGCATATTAAATATATATGGTACTCGAATAATAAATGAAAAAACATCGTAATTGTAACTGTATTGTCTTGTAAAATAATATCAATCATTTCGGATTTGGGGTTAAGGAAAAAAACAATAGTAACCTCAGAAATCAAACTCGTTTAGGGATGATCGTAAACACAAAGAAACACTAATTCAATAGCGCTAGTGCGGCCTCCCCAAGGACCAAGTTGCGGGAATTTCGCTTTTATTTTATCTGTCTGCTCTATTTTATAAAGTTTTTGCAACACCGATTGATACAAATCACTTCGGGGCTTCGAGGATGACAAGATTAAGAGCCCTTCGTGTAATTTAACCTACCGACTATCGAGCATTTTCTTTCCCAACTGGAGTAAATAGAGTTAACAAACACAATTATTTACGACGAACTTATCATACACAAGAAAAATATTTCTGCACATACATGATACATTGTCTTATTTAGCACTAGCTTTAAATAAACGATAGCAATCTGCGCGTCAGATCATCGAGACTAAAACAAAAAGACAGACAGTTGATAGTATAAAAACTATTAACAATACACCCTATGCATAAGAAGATAAAGATATTTTTCCTGTTTTAATGAGTTATATTTATGATCCATATGTTAAATAGATAAAGACAAACAAATCAAACGGTATTGAAAAAAACACAGACAATATGCAATCGGTGAGAACCGGCCAACTTGCTACAGATATTCAGATTCGTAGTGTTAGCCATTAACAAGGACAATTACCACAATTCCTATACCTAATTTCATCATCCCCAAGAACATTTAATAGGGGAGGGGATGGATAGAAAAATAAAATATCTTTTTTTCTTTTTTCCATCCTCTGTCCGTTTAATGCCTGCAACTAATTAGCTTGTTGCAGATGCCTATGAGTAGAGGTCACTAAATATTAGGTGAACAGCTTGCTCGTTTGCCAATTTATTCTCTAAAAAAAACGGGGATACCGGCGTGAAGCAGATATTATGGTTATATGCAAATGTAAAAGGTAAATCAACGGATAAACTGAATCCTTTGATATACCTTTATCATATATCTATCTTTCTTGAGTGGTGCCTGAGGCGTCTAGACAATAAGGCATTGAGGTTGTTAGTTGCACTATGCCACCTCCGGACCATATAATTCGTACGTGTATACTAATGTAATCCTTTCCTTTTTCCTTTTAAAAGTTCCTTGATCTCATTACATTTTCAATTTACCGATCACCTGCACATCACGTGTACAACAACCCACATATCAAGGGTTATTTATATCTGAACCGCACTTCCCCTGACTCAAAATATCCGGGTCAATTGCTCGGGGTCTTTCGAGTAAATAAATTAACCCGTATCGGAAATCCGTCCTTTTCCTACGAGTTTCTTTAAAAGAGGAGTCAACAAAGTCCGAGTTCGATCTGGGTCTTAGTTGGGTTGACATCTTTAATTTAATACAATTAAGTTCCTTTGATACCGTTTTAAAAATTCACTATCATTTATTTGCACTGAATATAGTAGAGTTATGAACTTGAGTGATTGGCGCAATAACTCTAGTTCAGATGAGTGTTGAGGGGGAATTTTAAAAATATACACTGTTATAACACACTCAATACTGATTCGAAAGTAATTATAACTCTTTAAAAGACATGTAAGCGTATTACTTACAATGAAATCGTACTATAACTGAACTATTGTGTGATTTTAATTATAGCACATTCAAAGAAGATAACAAACATTTATTTATTACACCAATATCTACAGAGACCTTTTTGTAGACCTCTGGAGCATTAAATAAACTACAATGTCGTTGTTTTTGATGTCATTGTCAGAATACCCGTATTAATACACATACACAGAGTTCCATATAGGTATAAAGAAAAGTAATCGAAGTGTTTTCACGGGGTCGGGAGGGATGTGGGAAACTATTTCCCCGGGGGCTGGACGACTGAAATTCAATCAAGCGCCCATTCAATTAGCCATTTGATTGACGTTACATTTGTGGTGGATAATGGGATATCAACTTGTTTAAGTCGTGTATCTTAACTATATCCCCTTTGTTTTATACTATTCTCACATTTGCATGTATCTTTGTAACTGTGTTCACACGTTGGAATAACATCTGGGGTCGTTTATTAATCGCACAGAAACATTGTGTTTGAGATCTTATACAATAAAAAATAGCGACTTATCCCAGCTTCGCACGGCTTTCTTCATACAAAGTTTCCATAGAGTAGTTTGGTTTGCGTATTAGACATTTTCTTCATACGTATAGGTTACAATGACGCGTCAAAAAGACCAAGCAGGACTTTGTTCCGCTCGGTATACTTTATAAAAAGTTACAACCGGAATATATGAGAATATCGTACGGCGCTAATAAATAAGCGTGGCCACGACAAACGTAATACGGTCTGATCCCGACTAACTCTTTAACTCCACCGCGTCACCTAATTAAATGATTACCCTAACTGTACCGGCTTAATGGAACTTTACGATGGCGCTTTGTGCCGTGACTGTACAGCTTTCCTTGTGAAATGAACGATCCGCCAGTTATGTGTATAAACGTAAGGGTTAGCCAAAGTTTTGTAACTGTTAGTTACAGCATGTAATTAACTTTAATATTTTCCCATTACTAGTTTTAATTTAAATTATTACTATAAATTATTAGAATTTGTGAGTTTTTTTTAACTTTGATTTGATCCGCCGAGTCTTTAAGAAGTTAAATTAATGATGAAATGTCATTGGGTACTTACCTCCCGAAAATAAAACGGTTTCCGAGGTAAAATATTATAAAAGGATAATATCGGTTACCATGGCAACAAAAAAAAACAAACAATAAACCACGGTAATGTTTCATGTTTTGGCAATAACATGTTTTAGACACATGTTACCTTTAATTCAAAATCATACGCGATCGCATACGCGAGTCATCTTACAAAAAATTCCAACTTGAAAAATGAGAAAATAATGTGTGCGAAGCCGCGGGCAATACAATATAAGTTTAATTTAACCGGCGTTTTGTAATATTCCCTAGTTTCTTGGAGGACTTTATTTTAAAGAATTTTGGTTGGAAAAAATAGTAATTACAATAACAGGAAAAAGATGAAAGCTAAAGTTTATTTGAAATATAAACTCATGGCGTAAGGTATAGAATCGTCTACATTTTTGTATTACAATAACATTTTAAAATACCTTTACTTTAGTAATTAATTAAACAGAAACTTACAAGCCTTTATCACTTTTGCAGAGGTTAAACCATTATACAAGCTTTCCAAAATAATTATAATCGCAATAACTAAAATTATAACGAACTTGTCTAACTATACGAATAGTGGAACAGTTAAAACAAATCTAGAAAACAATTTAGGTCGCATACGTGTTACGAAATACTAAGCGAGGTTTTGATATTTCAGCTATACCTTTGGGAATGTTAAGAGGTTTACACTTCTTCTACTCACCATTTCTTGTTGCAAACTAGGGAGTACAAAAAAGAAAAATGAAAAAATAAATATTTATTATTTTAAATTTAGGCAATAATGAAAACTTCCTAGCACAAATTTTATGCATCAATATAGCTACTGTAATTTCTATATCTATGGTGAAAATCGCCTTTTTATATACGGAGATATGTATCTGTAAAAAATAAAAAAGAAACCCTCGGGAACCGCACACCTTCAGGTATGAAATAGTAGCCTATGTGTTTTTCCAGACTATAATCTCTGTGCCAAATTTCATCCAGATTCGTTCAGTCGTTTTTGCGTCCAAGAGTAACAAATATCCATACATACAAACTTTCGCATTTTTAATATTAATATAGATTCATGATTATGAATTTACTAACATTTCTTTTGACCATTCCAACTAAGCTCCCACTACCTGTGTGCATGTTTCTGAGTCCCTACGCAACTATATGGCTATTGGCACTTATAAACAAAATATATATATATAAAAAAAAATCTTTTAAATAGTCTGCCCTAATAACTGCTCTTGCACCTAATGACAACTAATCCAGTATCTTAATCAGAAGCAATTACCTCACCCCTGAATTTGATTAACTTTAACAACTCTCAATTAAGACCACATGTACACTGAGCGGAAAACATCTTCGTAATAAAATTTAAATGAATCATAATTAAGACGAGAATTGATGAATACTTTGTACTTATCTAACACAATATGTAACGCTGTCCAGAATACATAACTAAATTTTAGTTTAGTTATAAATAAATATCACACCCGTAACCCAGAGGGGTAGGCAGTCACCTCTCTCGCTTCTTCTATATATATATATTATGTACCTCAGGAGGGTTGGAGTCAGGTAGGCGCCAACCTCTCCATGTTCAGAGAGAGAGAGAGAGAAGATGAAGTCCAAGCGGCCTATCTGATGTTACAATTCTACCCAAACATTCGTCGTGGTAGGCAATGAAGGGGGCATTCGGCTCTTAAGAGGAGTCTCCATTGCCCACTAGATATCTGACAGATTGCGGTATTTAACAGGTCCAAGAGATCTAGTCATGCAGCACAGGCTCTCACATGACTCCTATATCACTTGGTAATAACTGTAACAAGTCTATAGCGATTTTTCCCCGAAAAAAGGATATGATTATTTATTTTGTTATCAGTTTCTTTAACTTATGTATAATCTCTAGCGGTATGTAAATTTATAAGTAAACTAATGTCATGGTTGACTTATAAATTGCTCAATTTTGATACAAATATTAAAACCAATAAAACATTTGAAGGTGTAATCGGCTGAAGATAAATCACATTTTTATCCTAACCCAATATTGCGTATTGGCTTAACTTAAGCGTGCGGGAATCTTTCAAAATGAAAAAATAAGAAATACATAAAATATTAAAGACATATTTCGCCATTCAATGTTCGATTTGTGAGTACTAGCAATATCAAACTTTATATCTTGAGAGTTAAGATTGAAATCAAATGATAATTCTTTCTTATATTTTGTAATACGACAAATGTAATACGGTCGAAGTACTTGATTCAGGTCCTTACGTATAAAACTTTAAAGATCTAAATTGATTACAAATTTGGGCATTTTATAGTAAATTTCGAGATATAGGGCTTCCGATCAATGAGA
>JWHW01050982.1:234641-249013 GCA_000931545.1 Papilio glaucus | reverse complement strand
GAAGAATTATACACAAGCATTAATTTATTAATTACTAGTAACCCGCCCTAGCTATGCTAGGGTAGGTAGGTTGTTCCTTGCTGCTAGAAGTGCTTTCTGTTGGTTTAAGAATTTTTAAAATCGGTAAAGTAGTTTTTGAGTTTATCCGGGACAAGCAAACAATCAAATATTTTCTCCTCATAATATAAGTATAGATCTAAGAATGTTCCGCAGACACAAACAACACACTAACTACACATTTCTTACTGAGTTTCGAAGTTATAATTGTCGTGGTTTACGTGATACGGCGTTGACAAGGTAGACTTGCTAAGAATATTCATTTAAATGACATCAATAATCTTATATCGATCAGATTAGTGGTTTACTAAAAAAGGCCGATATAAGGAGCACCCATAACCGACGAGCATGTATGCGTAGGTGTATGAATGTAGAAGAAGCGAGAGAGGTGTGCCAGGATCACGCCAACTGGAAATCCATAATCTCTGCCTACCCCTCTGGGTGACAGGCGTGCATATTTATTAAAAGTTTTAACATTACTCTAGATCTTGTACTGATATTTATTTGAAATGTATACTTATATGGCAATAAATAAACAGTTTGCATTATAACTGATCGCTTTTCAATTTTCGGCAAGCATTTTCTATTACAACGGATCTCTAACTGAACACATGCACCAAACATTTCAGTTCCAGTTTTGTTTTTTAATTTTCCTCTATGACTACAAATTAGCAATTGTAAATTGCTGATATGTAAAACATCTACAAATGTTTATGGTACAAAACGGTCGAACTTTTTACTACTTCCCTTAAACGTGTTAACATTTCATCAAATAAAGGGTTTATAATTAAAGTTCAATTGAAAGCCAACACTTAAAACAACCCTCGGACTTTCTCGCACAGCGGTCCGCGTTAAGGGCTAATCACTAATGGAGCCACGATTGTCACTTTTGTTGGCTATATGTAAATTAACGTCGGTCGATGTAAATGTAAACAACAAATATTGACCCGCGATCCTGAAAGCCCCGAACACACTATTGAAATTAGAGTTATAGCCAGGTAATAATAATTACTTAAGTAATAAACAATAGATTTAATCAATAAACAATTCTTTAATTTTATCTAAAATTAACTGTACATTTAACAGCACCAGCTGTAAATATCTCTTGAAAAACAATATGTTAGGCAAGAATAAGTAACTTTTTATACTTTTGTAGTATTGAATTAAAGTCCAATAGCTTTAATACATAGGAGAGGCACATAAGAGCCATTAATTACTTAGCGATCGACTTCGTCTCCAGATTGTGGTACAATTAATAAGGGAATAAAAAAAATGACAATTAAAATATATTCTTAGATCAGCATCTCATTGCCTTTTCTCACATATGTGGGGTCAGCGCAGTAGCACCGTGGTCCATACTGGTTTACATCTATATATGTACATAAAAATGAATCCCTATTTCTGTTGGTCACGGCATCAGGCCTGAACGGATGGGCCGATTTCGCTAATTCTTTTTTTGGTTTGAAAATTAGAAATTTTAAGAAACCTAAACGACTATATTAACTTTTCTAATGTAATGCCAAAAGCTATTGGCATAACTGTCAGTCGTTTGACAGGTGGCACGATTACCATAAGTAGGAGTTGAATATTTGTATTATCCAGTCAAGCCACCATCTGACCAAGCTAGAACATTATGTGCCAAACTTTAATTAATATAAATTAAGAGAAAAGAAATGAAAGAGGTTACTTGGCGGGAAAAAACAAGTCAACGTCGCAATAGCTATGACCTCTAGGTAGCTGTACAAATTTTCCCAAAGCGCTACCTTAAATGTAAAGTACTTATCATAAATTTAAAATGATTTTCCACAACTCAGCAAATAGTTTTCAAGTTGTAACTGGATCTATTTATTGATATTTCGTATGTTTTACTAAGACAGATTTACAGACATTTGTGTGCATATCTGTTTGTCCTGCGTCTGTAATAATGTAATGAAGATGTAAAAAAAATGTAATAAATGTATTTGCGAAAGAAAATATAGATGTTATATTTAGTTATATTAAACAAAAATAACAACGTAATATTTAAACCGCTCACTCCTGTACATTAAGCTATGAACGTATGAAACGAAGGACCACAAATGGATAGAGTCCATTTAATCTCGTGGGACCTAATTGCAGCACCTTTCGATTCGACTGCGGAACGTCCTCGCCATTTATTGCCGAAGAGATTTATCGACTTCGACAGCTATCGCTTGGATTGCTTCTTTTTTCAATAATAAGTTACTTTATTGATTTATTGACTGGAACATTTACACGTTTCTATTTGTAACATGCGTTACTAAAGACTCATCAATCTATGAAATAGTTATTTATCTTTTTTTTTTCCAAAATTAGGTAGTGCACGAGCAAGCAGTACACCTAATATGAAACCGCAACAAGCTAACGAGTTGCAGATGCGTTACCATGTAATGTACAAGTATAGAGGAGGGAATGAACAGATTGACAGAACAAAAAAAGATATATCCTATCCATCCTCCTCCAGCAAATCTTATTATAAAATATAAAGGTGGAAAGGGGAAGAAGAGTAGAACTAGGCCTTTCATCATTGTGTTTGTTAATCTTAGGAGAAGGTTCTTATGAAAGAAGAAAATAAAAAAAGTTTTGCGAAAAATTAACGAACATACTAATTTGATAAAAATATTTCGTGTGAAGTAATTTTGATTTATTTTAAAAATTCTAAATTCTGCTGCAGCGAAGTGAGACATGCCGTCATAGTTGTTAAATAATGAGTAAAAACTCTAACAAGTGCGCCTGGGATGTCGGTGAAACAAAAAAACGTTGCTAATATAAACGCTATTTTCATTTAGCGCTCCCTTGATTGTCTAAATTTTTTGGATCACAAAAATCACTCGGATGAGGCGTCAATAATTAATAAGATGGGTCTTGTTAATTTTTTAATAGACGAGGGGAGCGCTTTTAGAATGCAGGACGAGGCCGGCGGACGCCTTCCCACTTAACCTGCTTTATTGGAAAGCTGTCATTAAAAAAATTGGGGACGAAAAATATATTGAAATCTGTTACAATGATGCCAATTTTTAACCTATCAAAGCTTAACATTCTCATTCCGTATTGATATCACTAGTTATCAATACCATTAAAATCCAACGAAAAATAAAATCTGACGAAAAATAAAATCTGACGAAAAGTAAAATCTGACGAAAAACGACCGGCGCCCTTCGAACTTGAACAACAATGATTTGCATAACAGATCTCAAGTTCTCTAAACATTCTTGGTTCGAGTGGCCTAAGCACTTTTGGAGTTACAATTCTTTTAGCGCCGCATTTTTACACCAACTTCATGGTGTTACCACATCAACCAATAAGAACTTTTAGACACCTTCTATTCCAATTTATTTAAATTAACCATTATCAATTTCATTTAATGTCATTTTGTCACAAAGAAAGAGTACTGGCACACGGAATATTTTATTTAGCTATTTTTGTTATTTTTTCATAGCAGTACAGCTTCTTACGTGCGTTAATACACTCGCGTTATTTATGTATGGTCAATCCCTGCATTTAGTCTAGTACTGAACTACTTTTAATATATATCTATTCATGATGGATACTATATGTGGAAAAGCAAAAGTGTCATCTCTGTATTGTTCCAAACATTCAAATGTGTAAGCTGTGAAAATTGTAGGTTCCACATCTCGTTTCATATTAACTTTCGCTTTGTGTATTGAATAAAATCAAGAGCAAAAACGAACTTTATACTAACATGCAAAATCACTCTGATAGATTCGCGTAAAGAGGATCCCTCTTTATTCGATTTCTCGGTATCGGCCGCCACTTTTCATTAGCCCGATGCATTTTTAAATCAACGTCGAAATTTCTTCCACACTTCATATTGGCTCACTCGGTCCTGTGCTAACAGGAAATCAAAAGATTTTGCTTCAGCGCAATCTAAAATAAACCTTATTACATTAACAAAAGGTGTAATATGGTGTTATAAGCGTGAAGGTTAAATGAATTTCACTCAAAATGTCTATAATTTGATTATAACAATCAAAATATCAACATTTTGTTTGAAATTATTGTCATCATCATGTCTTTAATTACAAACGAACACGTAATTTATCATGTAATGATGTGTATGATGATGATAAATAATAATGCTCATTTCTATAACTAGCTAACTGCACCCGGCGTGTGTTGCAATTCCACGTAAAGTAAAAAAGTGTTTGGTTGAATATTCTGTCGTCTCGAATAGTCTCTTTAAATATGTCAAAATAATATCAAAGCGAGCAGTTTTTTACATACTATAGGTCGCGGGTTCAAACCCAGACGCTTTATTTTGTGTAATTTATTTCATCATCACTGCTGCAAAAAAGGTTAAGGAAAACATCGTAGAGTAACCGGCATGCCTCATAACCACAAAATTCAATCACATATGTCATCCACCGACTGCGGGTTTTTTATGAATGAAATATTTTCATACGCATATTAATTGGTAGCGTATATTTACAAATTGATTTTGAAAAATATGATTGGTAGCGACTTCTCACGGTCATTAGCGCTGCGGAGTAATTGGGGACACATGTCGGAACACCGGGCCGTCCCTAATTACAAAAGAAATATGCCCCACGGAATTACTAATTAATATATATCGCGTACACGTGTGAAACTCCTATCTAATTATGATTTATGGAGGAGAAAGTTCAGTTTTTTTAGAGATACTTCTGGTAAACTCAAGATTCGTTCCGGCTCGGAGTGTGGTGCGGACCTAAATAAAACGTCATATGGAAATTTTAATTTTTCTTGTATTTTAGGGGTAATTAGTGATGTTTTAGGGCTTAACGTTAATTAATATCAAAACACTTGCAAGTTTAATAAGTATTGATGTTAGACTCTCAGTATCAAATAAGTGCTTTTAGGTATGTATGTATGAAGCATACTTCGTGTCCAAATGAATAAAATAATAATGAAAAAAATACAAATTTTGCAACCTTTTTTCGTATTTTTCTTCTCGATTTTTTGTATTAACTTTTAAGGATACAGTATTGGATATTAAAGCTAAGCACAGCTATCTCCTTATATCCCTAAAAGGGTTTTTGGTACTGAATTTTTAATTACTATTGTATTTGTGGCTTTTTGTAAGATATTTTAATTCATGTCAAAGCAGTGACAGGATCGAGACAAGATAAAAAAGCGTCGGGTCAGCGGGACCCGCGTCAACAATTTGCTGCTAATTACGTGATCCTTGGTACAGAACACGTCTCTCTGACGCGGGTCAAATATGTATATGTATATATAAACTGTATATATTAAAAATAAATAAATTTATTCACTTAAAAGCTACGAATCAGTAATTTAGAGCTAAGCGGTTTTCATACAGAATGTACAGGCTGGCCTGGCGACAATGTGTGTATACAACTGTCCTGTCCTGGGTTTCATTTTTTTCATGGAAGAAGGTGGCAAAAGAGCATGCGGGTCGCGTGATGTTAACTGACCGCTACCCATAAGCATTCGCAACAAGCTATTGAGTCGCAGATGCATACCTTTAATGGACAGAGGAGGGGTAAAGGAAAAAGAATATTTTTACCCATTCATCACCTCCATGTCTAATGCTCTTCCTTTAATAAGGTGATGGGAAATATCTAAATATATCGAAATCTAATCTATATATAAATCTCATCTAATAAGATGGGAAAAGAACGAGGCCTGGATAGCACCTCATTATTCAGTCAAAACGCAGAATACTTCTACTTCACGCCTGTCTTCTGTGAGGTTGTGGTATTTCACCGGTCGAGCCGGTCCATTCGTGCAACAGATGTTGTTGTTGCGGGCTCTACCACTGTAAAGAGAAGTAAGTTATGTAAGAGAAGTAATCAAAAAGTAAGTTATTACTTATGTTGTCTATTTAAAATAAAAGAATGTCTAAAGAAGATAATAATAAGTAGATCAGATTTAGATTCTTTTAAAACATGTTAATTCATTTGACAATTAGCGACCACTCTAACTGTTGACTTTCGTCTCGAACACACTCTAAGCTTTTGTTTTCTCGTCCGTACTCTTGTGGGTCAAAATGACCCAAGAGCCATTTGAGTGTTAACAAACTTTGTTGACTTCTCTGGCCTTTATAATTACATATTAAATATTGTCGTAACCTTCCAAAGTACTTTCGGGGGCGTAAATCGTTGGCAAATAGGTGAAGCCACGATCATCTTTATAGATGTAGCTTATATGTATGCATTTGGCTGAATCTTGAACTTTAAATAGTGTGATCGGGAGTTCTTAAGTTTATTTTTTACTTATTGAAATATGAGTTAAACGTGAACTTTAAGCCGTTAGTAACGTAGTTGGCAAGGGTACTTTGATTTTATTTTTATTTAAGGAACCACCCTTTTCCTGGAGTCAAAAAAAGTTCCTGGAGGCAAAAGTGGTTCTATTGTACAATAAAAATATAATAATAATAAATCAGCCTTTTTAGTATGTTTCCCCACTGCAAGGACACAGGCCTTCCGAGACAGGGAAGGGGACGTACTCCACCACGCTGGCCCCGTATATCCAGTTGGTAGATGTCACATATCCTTGAATTTGGTGGTTCTAAAACATGCCGGTTTCCTCACGATATTTTCCTTCATCGTTTTTGGAGCAGTGGTGATGAAATAAATCACACAAAGTAATGCGCCTGTCTGGGTTCGAACCCGGTTCGGTTCGAACAGTTGATAAGTCGGGGCCTAAACCACGCGGCCACTACTGCTCCTATTGTACAAAATAATGTATTTAAATCGCTAAATGTACCCTTATGTTTACCGGCGATATTTTTCAAGTAAATTTCCGTCTTCGTTCTCCTCTCAAAATGTGACGATGCGATTTATCAAGGCATCGTCGTTTTTTGTTTATCCCACTATAAATAAAATCGGAAATGTCTCATTAAAAACTGATCGGCTGTCAATCAATTTCTTCATCAACTTGGTAACTCGATATACACTTCAACGGAACATATTATTTCCTATTTTACATAAAGGGTATGATCAAAACAAAAATCTCGAGGCCCCCTTGAAATATGAAACGCGTCCTCAATATAGAAAATGCAAAATTAAAAAAAGACAACCGGTGCTGGGAACGAGAATAGTCAATAGTCACTTCATATTGTGTTTACTGAGTAAACCGCATGAGGTTCCGTGGTATCGGGTTACGAACACACCAGGATACTATTGAAACGTGGCGTGGACTCGTTCTAATATTGACTTTAACATTCACTGCTGCTCGCTTACCTTCAACACAAAATACTAATGTTACTAGTTTTGAATTGGATGTTGTTTTTGTTTTAGAATATGAGATACGAATGAGTTCGGTAGTAATTTAGTAGAGGGGGAAAAGATTGTGTATCCCGCAGGAGCTGGTGGAGAGTTGACTGAACTGCACTAACCTAAATTGCTTACAATGCCACCATTGTGTCGTGGCGTCGAGAAAATTTCTTTGTCGCTTTTAAAGTCATATCTGGCATTGTAAACAAAGATAAAGTGGAGGCGAAGTAATGTGAGAAATTTGTGAACCGGTTAATTATGACGCTCCATTGTCTCCAAGATGGCGAGCATGGTGACAGATCTGATTGATTACATTAATAAAAGAGTTTTACGACACGCTTCATTATAAGTAGTCGTTTTAATAAACATGTTCTCTTCAAAAAAGTTAGTACCGATCATAATTATCCGGTTATCGGTTTAACAGGCATTAAAAATAAGATACTCCTTGTAGTCATAACGTAAAAGGCGGCAAACGCGCAAGTGACTCACAATGCGTAAACCAATGTAACTGCGTGCAGACTATAAACAATTTAAAGGAGTATAAATTTATTTTGCATTAAGATTTTAAAGCTACCATTCGTAGTCAATAAAAGGAAGGAATTTTCATCAGTTGTTGGCGATTTGCCAGAACACGACCGGCGACGGAGTCGCTACGCTTCGCCTCAGATGACATCTGTCAGCGGTCGCATTCACTCCTGAGATAGCTCATGTTAAGAGATTTTCACTGTGAATATATTTTATAGCATATACTTCACCTAAAGAAACGGCGTATTTCCGATGACCGTTAAGGAAATAATTAATGTAATGGTGTATGTTATTCGGTCAGGGCGCAAGCAAAGTTAGTAGTAACTGTTGTGTGACCACTCTACGGTGAGTGAGTGTCCTCTACAGATTTAGAGCTAATAAATACATTATAGTTGTAGGAGGTAGTTGGTACAGGCAATCAAAAATATCGTATTAAAAGCAATTAATATTCGTTGCATGGGATTTAATGGTTTAGCTCTAATCACGCACAAAATATGACATTTTCCGGTACACGTAAGAAACCGTATATAAATCATGTTGTTGATTTTACAACAATTTAATATATAAAATCTCGACAGTTATAAGTGCCAATAAATTAATTGAAATAATCTTAAAAAGTAATCAACGGCTTTAAACTACAAGATCGTAAATAATTTTGTAGGTAACGATAATTTTAACCAAGAGAAATACTCCTGCGTAGGAGAGACGTATAATTGGTGGCAGATGGAACGTTAAGTCCCATGACACCCCAATTATACGCGATTTAATAACACGCCGAGAGATAGATAAGCAAGAACACATGGGAAGCGCGGCGTTGACGCTGATTGCATCGGACCTAGCGGCGAAGAGAGACAAATTTTATTAAACTCCCATTTAATGGCGACCATTTTCAAATACTTTTGTGTGTATTAAATCAATGATCGGTCTCAACTGCTAGCAAGACCATAATGCTTTTCGTTCTTGATTTCTTTCAAGAAAATAATATAGTTTTTATTAAATAATAAATTTATTTTCAGTAAAAATGAAATAATTTAAAACTGCTCTATAGAATGATTGATTTTCAATCAGAGAAATAGGGAATTAAAAATACATTAAATGGTAACACAGGCCACCAGGGAAGAATAGTGGATGTTAATCTACAACTATATGGTACGATAAAATGACGAACATTTTTGTGTCGTGCTTTGCATACGTCTCGTATCAGTAGCATAAATGATGTGGTATTGCTTTCTAAAGGGTTACATTTGTCAGTTGTTAATTCATAAGCTGAAGAGGTTGGAGAAGCACTCAGCGAGCAGCTATTCCGTATGGCCAACCCACATTGTTACGAACTAGAGCAACCAAATATAAATTAAAATTTTATTTTATTTCCTTTACTTGAGTTATTACGTGATTCATTGCTACGTAAGTCTACTTTTCATAGTAGTATAGCCATTTTTACTTTCATCGGGGAAATTAAATATCCAAAAGTCCAATCTCCTGTCTATCTTCTCCAGGTCACTTAACATCTTATGAACCGTTTGCTCGTTTGTCAATTTTTCTATATCTTTACTTTTCTAGAATTGAATTTGTTGCAACTAAGAAATCTTATTTAAAAGTTTAAAAGTCGCTAAAGAATGTGTTACCCACGATCCTTATTTTTCTATTTGTACGAGCAATCTCCCCGTCTTCCGCTTGTCGCTCGCGATTTGAGCTGAACCATTAATATGACTTGACAGATGCGTCTCAGATTATATCAGCGGAGGCAGCCGGCCGGAGATAAGTAGACGATAATATTGTTCATTTATTTGTGTCCAGGCATTGGAAATATTTGGAGTGAGATACTTCAGATAACCCACGCTCGGATGTATGTATACTGACGCGGAGGCGTCGTTTGTTTAAACTAATTAAAATGGATTTATTATGACTCTTTAGGAATTTATCGTTTAAAGTGCATTCAAGATATAAAATCTATATACAGAAAACACAAAATACAGACTTCGATGTTCTAAAAAGTAGTAAAATCCAAAAGTAATTTACTAACGAAATTATCCATCTGTATATATCATACAGATGGATAATTTCGTTAAAACAAAATATGTAAAAAAAGAGCTGTAGTTGTTTAAATATTACGTAAGCTCGTCTTTTTTATAAAAACCACCAAATAACCTGGACTTTTTCAATCAATTTTGAAGATCAGTCTTAATATTTCGGTAATCCTGTTTTTCTATTATGTTTACATCTTATTTATTAATACATAATGTGCTTTATTCAGTCTCTTACCTTGATATCTCTTTACAACAACGTGAATTATAAATGTTTGCTAAAAGGGATTAAACAATAGTAACTGCGCTATGTTAAGGTTATTTAATGTCTAGTAGATTTGTAGTTGGGAACTGTTACCTATCGTTGGTATTGCCTTCGGGTGAAATCACTATCACTAATCACTAAAGATCACTAGGATCTTCTGAGGTTTTCGGTCGGTGTTTAGTTTATTAGTTCTTATCCTATTAAGTTTTAGTAAGCCTAGCCTAGATGCTAGTGCTGTATACCACGCAGTATCTATTGCTCGTCTTGCTTCATAGAACATTTATAGTAAGGTATGTTATTACGGATCATAACACCGCGTTTAGATCGCAACAGTACATTTAATGACAACCATATGAAACACTTCCCTCGCTTTCACCGCATGTGGCATTCATTGACAGCAGGATCTGTGCGGTCGCACACGTTTCAATATTTCTGCAATGAAACCGCAAATCAAACAATGTGGAGACCGTTTGGGATTAATATGACATATTATTAGTACCTCTTCATTTTAATGTTAAATATTATTATGTTCAAAGATATTTCTGATAACTTCGTGATGACAGACAGCCTACTTACATGTAAATCAAATTTCCAAATCAACTTTCATGTAAAAAAAAAATCATTCTATGTGAATCAGTTAAACGATATTTTAGTTGTTGCACTGCAGTGCCATCTGTGGGAAAATTTTAGTAAAATTAATACAGTTAAGCTTGAGTCTTTTAAAAAAAATTGTGAATATTTCGACCGACAAGGGTTGTTGAAGTTTAGCGATGTCACGTTTACAAAAATCATTTTTTACTATAATTAAATTAAAATATAGCATTTGTTACTTCTAAATAATGTCGCTTCTCAATGGTGTAATAATTGAGGCATGAAGTAGCAAAAACAATATCAATTTTATTTTAAAACCGACTTTTTATCGGTCTTTAATCTACATGCATCATTATTACAAACAAACTATAACTAGCAGACCCAGCTTGCAACGTTGTCTTACCTGTTATTCGAGTGTTCACGTATCGTTTTTTCGTTATTCAACATAAAATTAAATTGGCAGTCATTAAGGACTGACGTTAGAAGTGAAAACAACAATAACAACGACGACCACTCCTACAATCCTCCACGAACTATCCCACAACCCAAAACTCTCAAAACACATATAAAATTTTAACAAAATCGATCCAGCCCTTTACAAATATCTTTATAAAAATTATAAATTACATTCACTTGTAAACTGAGAACGTGTACTAAAACAGTCATTAAAACATTGTTAGGTTGAAATTTTCTTTGTCACAAAAGAGGCTCGCGTTTCCCCCGCACACGTCTCCGAGTCTGCACTGACGGTTGCGTAAACAAAGCTGTAGTGTGAGACAGATCTTAAGAACAGGGCTGAAGTGAAGGAAGTTACTGTATAGCTGGCGGAAGCTTTGCCGGGTGCGGGACATTTGCGTCGTTTAAGACGTTGCAGAGAAACTGTTCATAATGTGATACTAGTTCAGGATATTATTTTTGTATGGAAGTAGGTGGCAAACGAGCTAGCGTTTCACCTGATGTTAAGTGACGGCTACCCATATGCATCCGCAACAAGCAAATGAGTTGCAGATGCGTTGCCTAAAGGAACAGAGAAAGCTGTTCATAATTCCAATTCTTTCCTCATTAGAAAGGGATGGAAAGGAGATGAGGACCAGAATAAGGCTGCTTTTCCACCAGATATGTGCGAGGATGTGTTTGTTAAGAACCAATGTATTCGCTTCATTTTATAGCCTAGCTCCGCTAAGCCGTTTCCACAGGAGCTGCGCTGAGCGAGGCTATGTAGATGAAGAAATTATATTGATTCTTAACAAACACGTCCCTCGCTACGCATCAAGGCGGTCTTAGGCCTTCAGCACCTCACTCATCAGACGAAACACATAATACTTCTACTTCTGTGAGGTCGTGGTATTTACCCGGTCATGTCTGTACATGAAACAGATTGTTACTGCGGGCTCTATCACTGTTAAAATACGCTACTTCTCTTCAATGTCATCAATATTTTTTTATGATTATTTATGATATAAGTAGTGACCCGCCGCGGCTTCGTATAGGTACTAACACACGACTACATTATGTTCACACTAATTATGTTGATCTAATCGAAATCTTTGCCTTTTATATATTTAGATAGATATAGATATCAACATGAGGGCCTGTACAAATGCTTATAATCTGAATTATCGCGGCGTAGCTCAATTTGAGCGCGACCGCCACATCAGCATTTGAATGTGGGCAAATATCGGCGCCGCGCGGAGTGTACGGCAAACAGCCGATGCGTTTTACTTAATTGAATGTTTAATGAAGGCCGCTATATTATACGCGACGGGCATTATGTGCGCTCGCCAAATATTGTGTTTGCTTAATTGGATTCTGTATCGCGGAACGGTGACGTAGATGATTTGTTTGTTGGCTTAGTTAAGATGCTATTATTTTCGTTTGAGATTAAACGCAAGATTAAACTATATTACTCTGAATATATCGATATATCGTAGCGAAACTGTGCTGGAAACGTTACATAAGGTTATTTTTTGGCACCGCTCAAAAGTGTACAAATATTTCTATATTTAAAATTCAAGAGGGCTGAGCGCAAACTTTACATATCTCAAATTTCATACGCTACGTGGATGTGGTTTAATAATCGAATTGTGGACTCGAAACTAACAATGAGTATTTTTCGCAGATGAGGCTATTGACGAAATTCATAGGTGCTAAAGTCTAGTTATAATCTATTCAAGACGTCATTATAGTCTTCGACGGTAACACGTTCAATTGAGTAGACACATCACTCACACCGATGGCTGCTAAATCCAGCAACTAGACCCCTAGATTACATTAGGGACCTAGAATTTTTACTTTTAGCTCAAGATCACTCGGATTGCGAGCCCTGTATCAGATGAAGCTGTAAGAACCGTCAATAAGGTTACCAGCATCGACATCTCGGAAAATTAGTAGTATAATCTATTCAAATATTATTCTCTTAGTTAATAAAGAAACTCAGTATCGTCCAATGATATAAGCAATGGCAATTTATCAAATTGTGAAGTTAATTTCTTTTTCCAGGCACATTACATTGATGCATTGATTGCAGCGCTTAACAAGTAATTAAGGGATATATTTCCAGTTTATTTAACTAAAGATAAATTGCCGTACGAATAGTTTAAATTTTAACGTAACTTGTTAATGCACCGTAGAATCTTAACAAACGATATGTATAAAAGATGTATGGCCACAGTGAAACGCGTTGTTCTTGTCATTAAAAATAATGACGACATTAAAATATCTTCAACATTCAAAATACTAAATACAGGTTTTTAAGAGCAGCTGCAAAATACACAGATTACTGAATAAGTACTTCCTCTTATCAGGGAATTTGCCTGACATTAAGATGCAATTTCAGAATCGTTTAGAAAAAGTTGAATATGTACTTAAATAAACTGAGCTATAACTGTAAATAGTACCCTCTCTTTTCTACTCTTCTCTCTTCTATTCTCTCTCTCTTAACTCATTAGTAGTCCACTACTGGACGTAGGTCTCCCATTGAACGCCACAAAGATAGGTCCCTTGCGCCCTTATCATTCCTTTCTGTTAACAGATACTTGTTTAATAATCAGTTAATATTGCTTTATAATATTATGCGCTGCATATTAAGACGCCAATAGTCTTATAAATTACGGTATGGACTTCGAAACATAAGGTTGTAGGTTCGAAATCATCCTTCCGACTATTATCAACACAATCTTAGTACAAGCACATAGCTTAGTTGCTAATAGTATGCTCCTTACAGACTCTGAAACGCCTAGACCGATTTTGATGAAATTTTCAGGTAATGTTCAGGTTTACCTAGGGGGTGTAAGTTTGGTAACGACCGGATCAACATAATTAGTGCTACCTATATATACCTAATTATGAACATTGTATCACTTCCAAGCTGCTGCCACGGAACCGCTCAACTAAACGGAAGACCTTTTCTCATAGCTTCTAATATATGTTTCATCCAATCACCCCATCTCTAACTGTACATACATTATATATTATTCTTTGCCGTGAACCTATTATCAAGAACATAATCGCGCCCCTACTGTAGATTGCCGGACTTTTCGCATGTCGTCTAAATAATTGACTCAATCATTTTACTGTCACCGGCTAACACGTATTAAAGCCATTAGATACAAACTTCTGACTTTAATTTAACTACTAAACAACTTAACATGGACA
>JWHW01050982.1:202462-233974 GCA_000931545.1 Papilio glaucus | reverse complement strand
AACGTTCTTCATCATGTGACATCCATAAAAGTATTTAGATCACGGGGCTTTAAAAAAAAAACAGTAGTTACACAGTACCACACAATCAATATTGAAATTACTTGAAATGATGAATATTTGCGAATTTACAAAGTGCATTTGCAATATATTTCGGCTTCTGTGCATAGCGTAACGTCGACGGCAAATTTTAATCGGGAATGTTGAGCACCCGGTTCCAATTACCTAAAAACGTTGGGCCATTCAATTTAGCCCCGGGCGACTAGTCCGCAGACGTAAACGTTCGATTTGTATATATAAAGTCGTACGAAGTCCGTGATATGCTCTATATGTCTTCCAGTTAAGGTGCCTAAATTAAATACTAAAATTTCTAAACTTTGGCGTTTTAATCCCAACTCGGTTACACAGATAGACAGTTCGCTATGCATTGTTTAGTCATTGCACACTCAGGCAATCTTCATTTACTTAATGTGACACTTGCTTCCCAACAGTATACCCAAATGCAATAACAAGCAAGCACTATGAAATATTCATATTATGAAAATGGTGCAGTAATATATTACAAATCTATTTTTCAAATATCAAATGTAATAACCTCAATACAAGTTCAGACTGTATACGCTTCACATTTCATATCGAAAAGTACTCACTAGACATGTTCAGCAGCAAAACTTCGTTTGAAACCGCTCCGTCACTCGCAGCGAGTTGTACTAGGTTTGTTAATAAAAGAATTGCTTGGACGTTAGGTTTGACTTCACTTACAATCTCTCGATCGTTGAAATGAGATGATGCAAACAATGGATGCAGGGCACCCGAGACAGTTCAATCAATATATTTAGTATGCTTTTATCCAATGTAATTCATAATCCTGTTACTTTAGTGGCAATCTAGTGGTCCTTAAATATAGCACAGCGCTCGTGGGGCCTTGCATTTCGGTCACGAACACTTCCCGTCGGACAGTGGCCGCCAATTAGCGGATCGTGTTGACGCACGAGCAACACCTACGCCACACAAACTTAGTTTGTTTTGTGTTATTTGCAAGGGTTCGTGTAATTGAATCAAGTTATGTAATTATAAAGGTTTGCGAGCCCACTTCTTTGTATAGTTCATATTTTAGTTGCAAATTGACACGATATGTGAGTCCTGTCAAGTAAACTCTCACAAAATTAGAAACAGGTGTAACAACAAATGCGTACAAAAAACATGTTGAAGATATGAAGCATACGCATATTATACATTCACTAGATGATAATACAAAATGTACTATATTTTGTATTATCATCTATTGAATGTATAATACTTTCTTACTCCTCTCAGGAGAGCTTGCTTCTAAGAGAGAGGTTATCCCTATTATTTCATACAGCCTGGAGCCTGCACGTAAAAGTTTCCCGCTAAAAATAACAAGGGAATTTCGCAACAATTCTATGTTAATTTATTCGGTACACGAATAGCAAACACTAATTCACAATGGACTTAGTGCACGAGCGGAATATTATTTTTCGAGAATTTCTATGGTAATTTATTCGACATCGAACGAGAACGATTGACCGAAGCTTTAATGAATCTATATTAGTATTCCGAAGTAACGTTTCAGCTAAACATCAAAATGCAAAACTTGGACAACAATAACTCTGACCGTTCAATTTAGTTTAGAAGGATGCTCGTCTTACACTCGGCGGATTAATTAGAATTGTAAATGATCCAACAGTAAGTCGGCGCGATCCTCCCAGTTAACTTCGAATCAAAATGTTTACTCTAAACAATCCTTTTGAAGATTAAGACTGAATCGAAACGCCGGAGGAATATTTATAAGGGTTAATATTTATAGGAAATTCCGGAATGCCTCCGTTTGATTTAATTTCGCTATCGGCAAGAAAATTATCTTAGATTTTTGCAGGCGCCTGCTCGCCAGTTTGTTTATTGTTTTTGAGTTTAACTTGAGCCACGTTTTTGGGTTCGTCGGGCCGCGAAATTGCTTCGCTTTGCCGTTCAAAACTTTTAAATGATTGAATCCCCAAATTATATCCTCTTTTTCTCTTTATTTACTCCGTATGTCAAATTAAGTCTGCTTAGTTTGGGATAATTTTAGACTTTTTTCTTAAAATAATATAAATTGAATTATTTTAAATAATATATACATCATAAAAATCTTTTACATAGATACTATATCATGTAAATTTAATATTGTATCACAACTCGTTCATTATTACGTAAGTTCTATTCTTTCTAATGTTGTGGATGAATATAGAAAACCAGACGTCTTTTGTACTCGTCAGAATCACAATCTCAATAAATTGATGTCCACATACATCTGAATCTTAGATCATAAGATATGTACTGATTTGGAACTATTAGACATAGTTTTTACTGAATAGATCGAACTCATCAACTCATTTCTAGTTATATTTTAGTTTGTGATGGTAAAATAAAGTTTACATATTCAACACATTCAATTTTATAGACTTGTTAGCACATACTGATAGAATCTTGAGCGGTACATTACTTAAAGTCGGAAGGGGTGTAAAGTTGAAACCGATAAGACACCGTGTAAGGAATCTTTGTCGAGCACTTTAGACGTTTAATATTTGCGGATAGGTGGTCCTCGGACGCAAACGACAATGTGACGCCGGTGATAGTTGCCGGTAATGGTGCGACGGAAACTTGTTCCCGTCTCACAAAGCACAAACATGTGATACTTTTATATCAAAAGAGTTGATCGTTTTAGAGAAAACGACATCGTGCATCTTGCACTTCACAAAGAAAGTTTTCTTTGAAATCAGAACCCTATGCACTGTGTATTTGCGGCTGTATGCAAATAAAAATACAGTTTTTTTTTATAAGAGAAGTGGGCAAACGGGCGGCGGGAACACCGTGGTGATCAACGTCGCCCATGGACACCTGCAACACCAGAGGAACTGCAGATGCGTTGCTGAAAGGAAAGGAGAAAAGTTTTTTTTATGTCAGATTTAAATGATACTATAAGGCTAAGAGGTAGCTGCTTCTGTACACAAATGTGACAGGGTATAAGACTATCATTATAAGAAAGAATACGAAGCAAAGTCAAAAACAGATTTGGTTTAAATAATTAAAAATGCGTTCACGCCTGTAACCCAGCGGGCTTTTTCTACATCCATACATCAACGTATACATGCTCCGATTACAGGTACTCCTTATGTCGCCTTTCTTTAGTATGTCACTAATCTGATCGATATAAGTTCCTCTTGGACGTCCTGTGAACGTAGACGTTTTTAAGAAAGACTATAACGGATGGATAGGAAAGACTCCATTTGACTAACAGTTACTCTCATGTAAAAGCTTCGTTTACTTGTCTGATCACTATTGTAGTCTTATGATGGCCGCTCAGCCGTGATTGTATAAACATTTATGGAAATAACAAACTTGTTCCGTGAAAACATTTGATATTGGAATAACTGAATAGAAAACGGGACAACCATCCGCTTTAGTTTAGATCTGTTGGCATTATATATTAATGAACTCAATTGTTTTTTAATCGTGTAGTTATTCTTTTATAATCTGTTTTTATTTATTACAGGAAGATCAATAGGAGTGCTTATTCTATCTTGGTGTGCATTCAAGCTTTAAACAGACCATCCCAGTTACTTGATGTGTCCTATGTGTATGTCAACCATTATCGAATTTCGCGTTATTTTCTTTGACCAAGAGCGATGTCTTGTTTCTCTATCAGCTGGAGATCATAAACCTTCGTCTTATAAATCAAAACCGAGTCCTTGATGGTGCAAGATAACTTCGGAAACAGAAGACGCTACAATGTACTGTTTAAAGATTGTTTTAGGTCAAAACATTGTACCATCTCGATCCTGATACATGAGGAGAATAGCCGAGACAATAGCGTTGCATATTTCATCATCTTTTTGTTTGGATGGTCCGCGTTGAACACGACTCGAATTCCTGAATGTAATTATAATATTCCTTTAAGGAAAGTTAATTACGTTTACATATTTGAGGAGGCGTGAGTTGTTCGAGTAAATTTTTTTTAACTTTTAAAGTATACCGCAGCACTTTATCGTTAATATTTATACCAAGATGATAAACTTCAGATATAGCATAGCATTTACATAAAATGTTACACATGTTTAACAATAATTTAATAAAGGGTTTGATTTTAACAATAAAAATTTAAAGCGCGTACTGCAAAGAACGATCTGAATTGTTAAACCGCCTTGACCCCAAGGCCTCAGTTCCATTTGCATTATTAACCATTTTTACTATGGGTTATGTTCTGACGAAGCGTTGTTCCAAATGATTCTTACCGCTGAGTATCGTCAGCGCACAACACGACAGAAATCCAAATGGCATACACACCACCATGATGCTTGGCCACTACCGTGCGGTTGTCAAGTGACTGTATGCCTCGTACAATCGTCTTGTGGGATGATGATCAGCGGTATTTTCCAACCCGACTTAGGTTCCTTCGAGAAGAGAGCCTACTCCTTCCTAAAAGGCCGGCAACGCATCTGATCATCTGATATTGTGGATATTCATGGGCGGCGGTACTCACTTACTTAACTTTAGGCAAACCCTTGCTCGATTGTTCCTTTTTTTTTAAATAAATAACAATATCTATTTTAATTTTCGTGCTCAGCAACATTTTAATTGATGTCCTATTAATGCTTTCATGTGATCAATTCACGAGTAAAATTGCCGTACAGCCTGTTTTAGAATAATAAAATATTTTAATAAAGTTGAAAAATCCTGACCTTTTCAATAAATTCTCTGGGCGCAACCACAAAAGAGACATGTTACAGTTCACCAAAAAGGGCGATATAAAAAATCTAAAGAGTCGTATCTTACTTTCGAACAAGTACTTAATCGATTTTAAGCAAAGCCAAAAGATAAAATCTCCGTACAAACCGGCCGCGAGTCGTGTTACCCACTGTAATGATACCGCCCCGCACTAAACCCATGCAATATTCAGTAGGAAATGGCGAATTCAATCGATACTGCCTCCTTGTTTAGCGTTTGAAGACTCGATTGCGGTGTTTTGCTCTTTTTATGTATGTTTTTGAATGGAAAGACTTGAATGTTTCAGTGACGCCATCAACATTGTTCGGTTTTGTTTTTGATACTTTACCGAATATTGTGGGCTGGTGTAGCCTGTCTTGTTTTATTACATTTTTATTGTTTTATTATAATCCTACATCAATTAACAAACGATAAGAGGCGACGTTAAATGTGTTGTATTTGCTACACTACTAAAATAATACGAAATGGCGAATTCGTCAGAGTACTCATATGAACTAGTCGTGTAAACTTCTTAATTATCTAAGGCCAATTTGTTTTGTCTCATCAATTCAATTTACCAACAAATAGCAACATTGGATATAACACAGTAGTTAGTAGTAGTAGCATTATCTTAAGTGAAGTATGAAGAACGTTTATTTTGACCACTCGACATTTTCAACGAAGTGAATTATTAATTTTGAAATTTTGTTAGTTTCTACATGTAACTAGACGGTTAGATTACTCGAGGTGATAATAGAAGCAAGTTATGGTAATATGTTTAGCATAATTAACTGTTAAGTACACTCGGTTTCGAAGTGCCAATTGTTAAGTATCACAAAACAAACGACAAAGTTATACTAATAACTTGTTTCTCACCGTTCACTAACAGTACTTTAGTATCGCACATTAAGCCTTAAGACCCTGTAAAAGCAACACCGATCAATTATTTACGTTGTCCACAATTTGCAGGTACACGCTAAGCCGGTTGACAAATTTCTTGTGCATTATGACGACCGTAAAACTTTATGTCGGCGAAAGAAATTTCTCACATTTCCATGGATAAACAAGTACCGGTATTGGCGTTCGTTAGCACGTCTATTCACTCCTTTGTTCTACAAATAAACGCTTCGATGTTGGCTGAGGTTGTCTCTCTGGGTGCGTATGTCACCGCATCTGTCTCATTAACGCCCGCCGGCTGCTCGTAAACTGGAATGCTTAAAGTTTGTAGCAGTCGCGAGTTGTAACGCGATATTGCGATTATCTTGCAGCTTTCCATTATCTGTTCTGTTTGTTTAAATGTTTTCGTGCCTCAATGTTGTTGTAAGCATCTTAAGCCTAGGCCTAAGACTTAATGAAGTCAATCTCGCATATTTTATCGTGTTTACCTTTAAAAGATCATTTTACTTGTTTACTTAAGTTTGTGTTTCGTAATAGTATGGTAGTCGGAAAGTCGCAGTTGAATTTATTTGTCAATAACTGGTGGTCTAATAATATGTCTAAGCAGTTGAAGATAATAAGCGACAAGACCAGTCCGAGTCACTAAAACTAGCAGAAATAACACAGAAACCTAATTGATTTTTTTTAATGTAATGACGTTGCTTGCTAGTTTTATTCTAGTTATTTCAAGTAGATCATTATATCTTTAATGTTGTACATTTTTACGATTTTACACTATAGAATAAATAGCAACATTTAAGAATACTACTTTCTATAAATTCGTATCTTTAAAGAATAAAACTCACAGAGATCATAAAACCAGGAAAAATTAGCGATAACAAAATAAATAATAGACATTACGTCCGGGATATAAACGATAAAATGGGAATACAAAAGCAAATTGAATTAGAGCTGAACATAAAATACAATGGAAGCTATTCTAATACCAAGCTGAGTGGAAACTGGTTCAGATAAAATATCGTAATATAAAGGTTTACGCTAGACTTGTGCAGCGGAGAACATTGTTATAAAATGTGAAATGTATTGATTAATTTAAACAACAATAATATCGTTATAGGGTTTAGAAACTGTAGAATAGATATTATAATAGTAAATAGCATTTACAGGTGGTATTTCGTAATTTTTATAGCAATGAATGTAGTGCAGATATCAAGTCGCAAAATCCGATTATAATCATTGCAAAATTCTAAAGAGGAAATATTATATGTAAGGAAGATAAATTGAAAATGGCAGACACTGAAGATCGCGATATACATTAAGTGAAGTTTCGTGTTTTTACATGACGAACAGTATGAGAGAAAATGTTTAAAAGACAATTGAACTACTGTTGGCACAACAGCTTTGTTCCCTTTTTTCGTAAAGTATTATATTGAAAAATGATAATAAAGTTTTTTTATAGTAGAATTGGCAAACGAGCAAGCGGGTAGCGATGGGTCCCGTCCCCCCTTCCCATCATCTTCTTATTAGCAGAGGATGGGAAGGTTAAGAGGATAGAGCTAGGCCTTCAGCACCTCTCATCAGTGATGAGAGTGAGGTAGTGGTATTTCACCGGTCGAGTCGGCCCAGTAGTGCAATAGATGTTGTTGTTGCGGAATTCCCATAACATAAAGTTTCTGAAATATAACAACACAAGTCTCAACTCTTAGGAACATTGTTTTACATTGCAATTCCTGGCCTACGTCATATTTTATAATAGATATTACTTAAGATAATTGAACACGGTGCAAGTTTCTCCGCGGCATCGACTAACGTTGTATTATGGGAGCTAAAATCTGATCGCAAAGAAACGATCCAAATCAGAACAACTTAATCTGAGCAAACGTAACTGGATCAAGCAGCAAGTGATAAGTTACAGCGGTTTTATACAATATGGCTAGAAGATGATCTAACATAATGAAGTAACAATTAAGTAAAAGTATAGAAAAGGCAATTTAAAGAAATTTAAACTGAACTTTTATCAGAGAAATTTATTCTTAACTTGCAGGCGAAAACATTATATCAACGACTAGCTGGCTCGGCAAACTTCATTCCGCCTCACAATTAATTAACGATCCCGCAACCCCCCTTGCGGGTGGAATTTCGTAAAAACCGTTCTTAGCTGACCTCTACTCGATGAAAGCCTTTCAAATCTTAAGTCTCTAGGCCATATGGTTCCACAGATATCGTGACGAGTAAATAGTTACCTGAAAATCTTTTGCGTTCGTTTCACAATTAGTTATTTTTATCATTCAGTAATTTATAATTTAATACGGTTAATATTATATTACTCTTATCCGAAACAGTTATGATAAGAGAAGAAACCATTTCGATTAAAGAGTACAAAATGTATTTATAGTAAGTGTGTATGTAAAGGGCTTGCTCGATATATTAGTATGCAGTTCCTTTTAGTTAACTAGTAACCTGCCTCGGCTTCGCTCGGGTAAATAAATAAACAAATAAAAAAAACATGTTCGCAATTGACGCGCGAAATGAGTCGTCGTCTCATCGGGTTTAAAATCACAACGATGCTGAAGAAGTTATCACTTCAAAAACACATACTTCATTTATTAGCCTAGATTACTCGCTGATTATTAAATAGTTTTTGAGTTTATCCAAAACAAACAAATCTTTTCTCTTTATTACATGTCCTCCAGGTATACCCGAGAACAAATTATTTTTATCAATATTTAACTTGTACCATACACCAACGATCGTTGCCAACGCCCACAGTACATGCCTGCTCGTAAGGTACTTAAACGAATATGTCTTCTTTAATGCAGCACAGCCCACGTCGCTTTGGTCCTGCCATTGTAAGTCCCCTACTTGATGATATTGCTTTAAAGGGACTAAATTGCAATAATTCCATGAACGTACCTAAATTATTAAAGACAACTTTTGTTATCTCACGTAATGATTGAAATTTCAAATTATTTTATCGATATCAAGGCACTGAAATATGGTTTGATTCCATAGAATTCGAGACATTTTAATCACGAGTAAATACGGGTAATGGAATAAACTTTTGTGTGATGCCCATGTCTTGTATAATCTTTTGGTTGCAGTGTTATAAGTGTAGTGTGTAGTAGTATCAAAAACTAAAATTCATGCTTATGACTTAATAATAGCACATATTTTTATTCTTTTACTGATGAAATGCATCCTCAATATTTCATGTTTTTACTCTTATATGTTTACTAAGAAACAATGCAGCAAGATCAGTGAACTACAAAGTGCAACATTCTCGCCCCCGTCTTGTCACTTGCCGTCGTAAATGTGATTTGTTTGGCATTAAAAGCGGCATTTTACAATCGCCAATATTTATTGCTTTGACTTACAGGTTCGCTACAATGTCAACGTTATATCGTTTTAGTGGCGCGTACTTCACTTCGTAGGGAGCCAATTTTAAAACAAAAGCATACCAATTAGTGTAGATAACTAACGACTTCAGCTGCATGTTCTTTGGCACCCTTATCTCCTAGCAGTCCAAATCGAGGTCTCTTCGGGAGTACATTCGGGGGTCCTTGAGCCTAGTTACTTCATCGAGGGCCAGGCCAAACGATCTAAGAGCTCGGTCGGTAAATAAAAGGTCGAGCCGAGGTTCCCAAAGGGAGCCCTTGAGCTTAGTTACTATTAAGAGCTTTCGGCTAAGCGCCCTCTGCGCTCTGCAAATCGAGTCCGGTGAAACTCTAAAAGCCTCCTCCAGACTCACAGTGGCAAGACAGTCCCAAAAAAATATCAGTTGGTTGCTGGGAACATCACATTCAATGCAAACTCAACATGCAATTTTTTCTTTTTATAGGTCCGGGTTTGTTGCGTACTTTCATATACATAAACCCAGAAGTAAATTCAAATAAGGACCTCAAAACATAATTCTTCTCGGTTTGCTTCTGTACAGAGTTGTTGTGTCTATATACTGTACAATAACTACTATTTTCATTTTCATGTTTCCTTAGTATCAGGGCTATAAATTTTAAGTGCACCTTAATAAATAAACCAATTTATATCTTGTAAGTACACTGTTCGACAAAATATGATAGGAATAATAATAAACAAGTAGCACTAAAATATTGCTAACCAGCAGTTCTCCTTAATTATAAAATTTATGTTATTGGATTACAAATTGGTACGGCCTTCGGTTCTTGGACTAACAGTTGACAGTTTTATTGTATAATTGTGACATTTACCTTTTTAAAATAATAAATAGAGATGATGTAACTTTGCTAAAGTGAAATGTTTTGATTACAACTTTATGGCATCGAGTAAACATTTTTATGGACAATAAATACGTAAAACCTTTTTATTGCGTAGATAACACGAAATACCAATGGCGGTTTAGAGCGCTAAGGGACTTGAGCCCTCTAAAATTATCGGAATTCTTCCGTGACGAAGAACTTATCATAATTATAATTCCAATTATTTTTTAAGCCACTATCTACCCCTCTTTGATTTTAAAAATATGAAATGTTGATTAATTTTTAGGATTTGCCACATCAAAGTTTTGTGAAGTTCTTTAATCACAATCCTGGGGCCGTCACTGAAATCTACCCTGTTATAATTATAATTGTTATTAAATCTTACAAACTGTGAGGTGATCTCACTTCAATTCATAATACAACTATATCTCTGGCTATATTATTTGTATTAAATTGGTTCACATCTTTTCATTAAAATACCATATCCATATGAATGGAGAGCATTTCTAATTCAAACTTAAAGTGAAAGATTTTTTTAATTGTGAAATGTCTTGAAAATCTGATTCAAAAGTAACGACAAAATGACTCCGATTTAATATCAATACTCACTGTAAAATATTACCAGAGCTAAATACCAACATTCTCAAACCTTTATTTAAGACTGTTACAATGTACCGACCGCATTCTTGGTACGGTTAGCGAACGGGTCGATAAAGGTTTAATCAATTTGTGTCAGTTTGATACAGATTCTGTTAGCGGCTTACTTTATCACAGGATTAAAAATCTTAATACGAAGGTTAAAAGCAGAGACGTTAACGTGTTGACAACATCTTAACACAAACAAAATTTTATAAGTAACTTTAACATTGTATAATAGTTCTTTTTGTTCTAATTGTCCATAATAACTAGTTAAATCGGTTTGAGTTTCGGTCTACACGTCGGAGTACAGTATTCAAGGATATGGCTTCGAATGCCTACCAGCTAATGAGTGTTAAAAAGCTGCAGATTTAGAAGGAATAACAGTAATAATGAACAAGCAAGCTTATGAGACGAGGTTTAGTTCACACTCATCATATGAAAACATATTATGCATAAATAGCTTTAACGCTGGTGCTACCGTCGCCTTCATAGTACGCTTAAGTAAAACTTCTTAGGATTAAGACATTTAAGCTATGTTAATAACTTAATCAAATGTACTTAGTGTAAAGAGCAGGGCGTGCCACCTACTTGGATTGTATTCAATGCGTAACTAGTACTTAGTAGCTGCCAAAGGGATTACGCGTCTTGGAGATTAATCTCGGCGCGTGTCGTGACAAAACAGGATGCGGTTTTATCTGGCTTGTCGCTACTGTGATGCAATAACCTACGGGCTAATTCTGAGCAACGGATAATTCAAGAGAATAGTTTTGATCACGAATTATAAAATATTACGCAGTTTATACTTGTATATACATTTACATGAATTGAAATTTGAAAACAGAGTACTAGTAGAGATCAACTGTCAACTTTTTATCCACCATAACAATAATTCTAATGTGACAGGGGTTTAACTTGTTTATTTTTTCAAAATGTCCACACCACCTTCCTTTTTATATCATAAGATACAATTCGCAATTGCGTAAATATTATATTGCGTAAATATTATATTGCGTAAATATTATATTGCGTCATAAACATGTACTCACAACTTATTCTCTATAACAACGTTTCAGTCAATAATCATCGATTGTGTATTATCTTTTTACAGTAGTTAAAATCAATTTCATCGTCGTATCTTGCGAATTAGCTGTCAACGGGCTATTAAACTATTACCGCGACAACCGGCGGCGTAACGCTCGGAACACTATCGTTTTAATTGCGCTCGCGTGAATAGCACCAGTTGTAACGTTATATAGCGTTCTAATCGTTGTAATTAACGTTACTAAATCACACCGCTTATCTAGTTACAGAATTAAAAGCAATTTGTTCCGCCTCATGAAATGCTAGAGACAATTTCAAATGCAAATCACGGACCCGAAAACTTGTTGTCTGGTTACTAACGGTTATTGTTTTCGTTTTAACGCTTGATAAAATATTTGTTTTCCGAAGTAGCGACTGGAATAATTAACTGAACCTATTTGAATAATTATCTTTTTTTTACAAGTAAAACGAGCTCGGCTAGAAACTTTTTTGTCAAACAAATTTATCCGCGTAGTGCCTCTATGTACGTTAGACTGTATTCTTTTTTCTAGACTTATATTATTATTATTATTATACCTTCATGTTGTAAGAACACAGAGCGAGAACTTTTTTTATGGCAGAAGGTTGCAAGCGGTCCACCTGATTTTAAGTGACCGCTATCTATAGGCATCCGCAACAAGCAAATGTGATGCAGATGTGTTGCCTACCTTTAATGGACAGAAGAAGAAATAGACAGGATAAGGTATATTGCGTTTTCCTATTCATCCCCTGCACGTCCAATTCTCTTCCCCTTCCCAACCTATCGACGTAACAAAAGGATGGTAAGGGGGAGAGGTCTGAAATTGGTCTTCCAACACCTCACAATCAGGCAAAACGCAGAAGCATACTCCGACTTCACACCTGTCTTCTGTGAGGTCGTGGTATTTCACCGGTCGAGTCGGACCATTCGTGCGACTGATGTTGTTGCGGCCTCTACCACTGCTAAAACTTCCTGTCTCCAGTAACAGTCAAAAAAATCCGCAAATAGAAGAGACATTTAGGAATCTAAACAAAGAAAAATAACGTATTATCACGACTTCAGTATTTATTTTCCAGAAAAACTGTCTGTGATTAAAAATGCTGGGTTAAAATGAGTTGCAAGTATAAAAGCATTCTCAAAAACAAATCAATCAGATAATGGACACAGAGAAAAGGCCGGTCCCCTTTTGTTATTAACAAATTTGTGTTCGGCCGCATAGATTATCTACGGTCTGCTCGAGCCCATATTCTAGGCTATTCAATATTCACGTCGGTATAACGAGCTACAGGTAAGGGGCGGGGCTCGGGGTATTCAATCTGCTCTCGGTGCGATACGCTTCGTTTGAGTCCGGTCTGTGACTGTGTGTACGCTTTTTTATCTTCTCTTGTTGTGTGTCTGTTTTGTTTAACGACGAAAAGGTATATGAAGATGATATAATCAAAAGATGAATATTTCAAGAGCACGTAATTCTCATAATTACCTTGGAATCATTTTGCCTGATTTGTGGTCAGTAGTAACAACAAATTTGCACAACTTAGAAGTGCTACTACTAACTTAAAGATCTATCCACTCATTACAAATTTCGCGTCCTTTTTCTATTTTCTCCTTTTAAAAACAATATCGATATCATCGACGCTTTAAGAGCAGTGTAATAAAGAACTAAATATAAAGGATGTAAAATTTGCAATCAAGGAATCAAGATCAGCTGACAAACTGTTGCTAATCATAATTAAATACCAAAACAAAACTTGCAATTGCCGAGAGTCTGAGATCCCTAGACATACATAACAATAAATTATTTAAAAATACGGGAGAGTCAAAAACAATCGATGAATCGACAAAAGAATGCAGTGTATTACAAATCCTAGGCCGGATGAGCTAACGCAAAGAATTGTCGTTGTTAATCAGATGCAACGGCCATACCGTGTTCCTGTACTCGTACATATGTATGTATGCCTGGTACATCGCTTGTAAACAAACTCTTGTGTTGTAAGATTTAAAGTAACGTTAGTCTCCGACATTGTTGCATAGGTTACAGCTGTCGAAGCAGCTTTCTACTTGTTTGAATTAATAAAATGTGTTAAAAGCACTATCGTTGATTTATCATGAATCAACAGGAAAAGTGAGGTGGACATTTTAAGATAATGACTTGGTAATTACAGGTTTGGAGTCACCTTATGATGTCGAAACACCAAAGTTCTCTCATGTTTCCCTTCCCACATGAATGCTTGAAAATAAGTCTAAGGAGAATCGTGGAAACCGATACTGAATCTCTAAAAGACATCAATAAAATTTAGCTTAGATCTCAAGTGAAGTGAACGAATGACAAATATGAGACAATCACTTTTTAAGCACTTACATTACAATTTAAGTATAAAGTTACAGTTTATCATAATTTCATAAATATAAAAATGCAACGATTAAACATAAACATGATTAATAATTCAAAAGTCGATGAAAACTTGTACAAATTTCCCAAAGAAAAACCAATGCTAAACGTATCGTTAGCTACGTCGGACGAGAGTGAATTTTTTATGGTGTAGGGTGCTGCAACCCCTTAGAAAAACACCACCGCACTCGCGGGGAGCTGGCTAATGTCCGAAGACGATGCTTTTCCGTAATGAAATGGATACGATAAACATACATGGGCAATACAAAACACATGAACGCCGCGCGCACAGAGCCAAATGTTTACGATGACTTAAAAAAAATAATTACATACTGCCGTACCTTAAGAGTTGTTTAACATATTACAAAATTATTAGAAGTGGCAAAAATACCAAAAATAATAAACTTTATTACCATTATATAATAAAGTAGATTTAGTTTATAACAGGTTTTCGGTTATAGTTACGTAAAACCAAGTCCCTTGAATTCAAAGTATACTTTTCAAAAGAACATAAAATCGGCTGTAGCAACTTCGGATAAAGTTGAATTCGGGTATATCAACTAGTTTAGTCGAACCACCAAATCAATGAAAACACACACAAAGATTCATTAATACAGTCGTTTTTTATCTTCTTAGCTTTTGTATAATTCCTCACATGATTCACACGTCAAGAGAAGCGTTTATACGCTTTAGTTTTCAAATAGTAGGTAATTAGAGTTAAATTTTGAGATCAATTACTTCTTCCTTTCTATTTACGTTAGGATATAACGACTTCCGGCTATAACGATGTCATTAGGTCCTTTCATCGTCGTTATAAACGGAATCCACTGTATTAATAATAAGAACAAAAAATACATATTAAAATCGTTGTCAAATAGCACTTCATAAACCGTTACAGGTTTATGATATGATCGGCTGTTGTTGTGTGCTGTGTTCTAAATCGGGAATTTAAAAAAGTCAAATGTCTCATCATCATTTTCAAGATTACTTAATTTATCTTATCCAAAAATGTATTACTTACTCCTTGGACCAAATACCACACTAGAAACATCTGTCCGTTCTCAGGGGTCTGCGAACAAACCCGGTGTTAAAACAGCCGGCTACTCCGCTACCCGCCGGTAAGCTACAATATAGCCCGCGGCATTTAATTTGTATGGCGCCGTGTGCTCAATTATTTATGGGAATTTTTAAACTGTTTGATTAGAGACTTGCAATAACGGAACGTTGTGGTCGTCGGCTCCGTGGAATTTGTTATTTACAGGCCTGAAAATGTATTATTAGTCGCGGAATAGGTAAACGTTTTATATTTTCTTTGTTTTTATGCAGCATTGTCTCCTTTCTTATTCACGAGATCGTTGCACCATACATATAACTTGTAATATGCTGTGTATACCTCTCATTGGCTAAGTTACCAGCATTGTAATAATTTTAACATAATTGTGAACGTCAAGATAACTTAGCTGCTGGTAGACCTATAATAAATAAATACTACCTATCCGGCCTGGCTTCGCCCCGGTAGCAATGATGATGTTCCTCCAGGCATCGTACCTCTAGTACCTCTGATATTATGGATGTTCGTAATTGGAGATGATCATAACTTTAGGCAACATGTAGCTCGTTAACCGATTTGTCCTATAAATACCTAGATAAAAGGCACAACTATAGTTGGATACGTCATTCTCCTTACTTTTAATATTCACTTTCTCTTCTTATGAACGCTAGGCGAAAGGTCGTATCTTTTTCTTTTACGGAATAACAGAAAGTGATAAGATATATGTGATATTTTTAAAGTGACACACATGACATAATATAGTATGTTTGAGGCCACTAAAACAACAAAGTTTGGTATAAAAATTCACGAAAAAAATCTTTTGTTCTTGTCTTGACAACGACGACGTTAGAATAAACTGTCGTTCATGTTCAACATTAATAATTAAAAATATTAATGTCATTTGCATGAAGTAATAAAATACTGTTGTTCAAATATGGTCTTTACGATTCTAACTATAGAGTCGCGTTAGGCTTCCTTCATAATAAGCAATAATAACGCTTTACTGAGCTTTTGTGTACCATCCATCATCGCGCTTGGCACATCAATACTATGAGCAAATACTGCATGTAAACAGGTTCCAAGCTACAAATCGATTTTAATCCACTGAGATTTATAGGCAATGTAATTTATATCTCACTAGTAAAATTGCCGCTTATTCTCAATCGCTTATCCTACCTATTGGTAACAGATATGTCGCCGTTTATTGTATATCTTGTTGGACTACCGCAATGTCGATAGTTAAATTGGTACTAACTGATATTACGCAACTATATTTAGTAGATTTAAAATGAGGCAACAATGGCAGTGCTTTACCCACGAAGGTTTTTAAGTACATACTAAGGTTTAGACTGTTAAATAATATTTGAAGCATTATTGACCAACTTATAGACCAAGCAATGTACACAGAATAATTTGCTTCGCTCGCTTTCGTTTCGCTTCGCTTTAATATCAAAATAAAATCATATAACGTTACCTTGGCAACAGATATTAGTTTATATTATTCCCTAGAGAAATTTTATTCGGCAAAATAGGACATTTGTCCTTTCCTGTACCCGTGACAATGTGTGTTCAATTATCAGCGGTCGAGTCGTAAAGACGTTAAAGCGTAACAAGCACACTACCTAGTTAAGTATAGCGCCCTCTTTCGCAAGACGGATACACTTCATAGACCTACCGTGTCGCATCTCATATTTTGCCTGTGCATCCTTTTCGCTTAACAATTTTTATATACACTCGGCTCGTAGCGTGACATTAAATAGCCTATGACCATCCTTAATAATTGGGCTGTCAAATGCAAAAATAATTTTACAAATCCTATAGGTAGTTCTTGAGAATCTTTGACATTAAATTATTAAAAATCGTTTCTCAGTAGCTACTTTGTAACAGTAAGATGCGTATTTTTTTTAAATTGTAGCGCTATTGGTTTGGACTGTGACTGTGTGACGATGAGAATGAGTCAGTGGTATAGTAGCTATAGACCTAGTCGTTCAGTATTTGTCAAATACCACTAATAATACAAATCTAGATTTATCTGTGTTAAAATTGTTAAAATAAATATTCTAAAACTGATAGTTTTTTGTTAAATTCAAATGTGTTTAAAAACTCGAAAGTAATCCACTTAATCATTATTACCTTAAACGTACCACCTATAGGAGTTTTTGCTGAAATCATTGTCTTCGCAGATAAGAAGCCCCGCTCAATCTTCTTTAGCCGACTTTAATTCCGTAGCGTTATATAGGTTTTTAACATTTTACAAAACAAATTCGGACTTTTACGTATCAAAAATGTATCCCCTTTCAAAAGTTTAATTCGCTATTTTTTCATATCGAAATGATAAACCTAAATTTTGTAAGCATTCGAGTTTGAAGTGAAGTTCCGCATGGGTAACACAAAAAGAAATCGAGTGAAAAATATCCTATCTTTTAAGCTGGACGAAATTACACATATACCAAATTGCATAATGATCGGTTTAGTAGTTTCGGAATTTATCCTAGACAAACATCGTTGTATGAGATTTTTATATTATATAGTATATTATGTGTAGCACTCGGGTATAATATATATACCTTTCTAACAGTGAAAGAATTTTCAAAATCTTTTCAGAAGATCCAAAGATCCTCACAAACTTTACCTCCTTATAAATTAGTAATTAAAAATAATTAATTAAACCCAAATTATAACGGTTGATTATTGGCATAATTTTTAAATTAAAGGTTCCAAGGATTAAATAAAATAACATAAATCGTAGACAAAAGTTATCCGTCACGTTTGCAATGCAGGTGGTCACAGTCAAAGAATAAAACGCAAGAGTGGAAATGTACGAATAGAAAAAAGGCTATTTAGCTACTTTAAATTTGATGCCATCTTTCGTCTCTAAGTTATGTATTTCTTGTATTATTATATCGAAATTTAAAGATAATATCGTACAATCTTCATTATGATAAATAAATTGAATGAATAAAGCTCAAAAATTTTTAAGCTAATTTTATTGTCTATTACAGAGCTTTGTTCCCGCGCATAATAATTCATATTACATTTCTATTTAACTACATAGGCCATCGGTTATTACAGTAATCATCGTGTAGGACGGTTCGTCTTAATTTATCGCTTGGTCTTTGTCAGTGTCGCCATCTTGCCGGCGACGCGCGGCGACGGGCCCTTTGATGTCGCGGCGCGTGCGCAGGCAACGTTCATAAGACTCTTGTACGATGATTCGTATTTCGAGTACGTGTGAAAAACGTGTATTTCTTTCTCTATCTATGAATACAATGCACTCGTTAATTCGTTTTATGTTTTTTTGATCATGTTTGACAAAGTTTTATAACTTCCTTTTTCCATTGAACTTTATTTTTAATTCTACTCGAAGTACAGTTAAGGAATAAATATAGAATATATGTGCGTCATCTACTCAGTTAATTGTACTGCTGCTTACTTTTAGTTTAAGTTTTCTAACTCTAATGCAGCGGACTGAGATAGCAGTTTCTTTCCGCTTTTCACAAACATTTATATTAGTCCCACACAAAAATGAAACCCTAGATTTTTTTGCATATTTAAAAAAAAAACATTTCGTCAGCTGGGTGTTGAACAATCCGCCAGCTAAGGGTAAATTCTTTTGTCATTAATCTGGAGTTACATACTAGGTGGTTCGTGCATGTTGAAAGGATGAAAGAAGAATGAGTAACGAAACAAATTTATGTTGCAAAAGTGAGTGGCAGTGTTGGTAGGGGACTCCCTAGGAGAACTTGTATCGATCAGATTAGTGACATACTAAAGAAGGGCGATATAAGGATCACCCATAACCGACGAGCATGTATGCGTTGATGTATGAATGTAGATGAATCGAGAGAGGTGTGCCAGGACCGCGTCAAATGGAAATCCGTAATCTCTGCCTACCCCTCTGGGTTACGGGCGTTGGTGCATATTTATTTATTTATTTACATACTTATATACTTTCATACATTTAGTTTTATTTATTTAAGCCCCTTAGTGTTTTAATTCTATATCACAAACATATAGACGTATATAAATTTATATATTCGAGTACACATACGCTGTTGAGATAATAATCAAATGACATGTGGCAATAAAGCGCTCCATGTGATTTAAGACATCACGCCCCCTCAATAAAACAGGGCAACTTCATCTCGCTAATTGTCACACAGAGAGTGCGTTAATAGTCGGCGACATTTATAATTGCACGCCTATGCGGGTCACGTGCTTCACTTTTTTAATTACTACGTTATGTTGTATTATGCAATATTATATAACTCCTTTTTGACTATCCATAAATAAGGACAAATACTTTTTTAGTTACATAAGTATCTATTAACTTTATAGGACGATTTTAGTCGCATAACCATGGGTTTACACTGCCGAATACATTGACACAAAACATATTGTCATCTCAGTTTTTTTACAGAAAGGATAGAGAGAAAACTTGTATCGACACGATTTTACGCCAGTGGAAACTCTTGGTTAGGACAACACAACATGTTATTGTTATTTTTAAAACCCTATATTTAGATTCAAGACACATCATAAAATTAATTACTTGTGAAATGTGTTCGTACATTCATCTTTCTTTGAGGTATCGCTTTTAAACTATTTCTTAGCTCAAGCCATTAATTTTTAAATTAATAACACAGATATTTTGTATTCGTGAGACGGGAAACGACTGACTGAGCTGGATTTTACGAAGTCGCCAATTGGCGACTTAAGGTGGCTTTACTTTTGAGTGCCCAATGCTCTATCTTTGTCAGGTATGTAACACCTTTGGTTGGTTTCATCGAACTTGTTTGTTCTTTTAGCACTTGATCATAATTGCGTCTGGGACTGGTTTATTAACTTTTTTTTTTGCGTAAACGAAAGCCTTGTTAAATTTATAACTAAAATACAATCTCACGTCAATGGTTATAATTTGACAGCCGCGCCCTTGAACACTAAACAGGTATTGATAAATGACCAAAGCTTGATCTTTTAAATTTGTTTCATTGTGAATTTTATCGTCCTCCTTTCAAATGCAGACATAAATAAATGATAAAAGTGAACGAGCGAATTCACTGTCTGGCCTTTTTAATACCGCGATTTCAATCAATCAATCGAGTGTCGCGGGACACTTTGCGAACACATTGTATGCCAATATCTCCATTCATTATAATGTAGTTTACATGTCTGCTTATTGACATTCAAACTGTTATAATTTTAAAATCAAGATATCATTCATAACGGATATAACATTATAATAATTTATTTAAGAGCTGTAAAGTTTCTGTTAATACCTCTACCAAATACCTCAGTCTGAGGACTATATTCGCTACATCTTGCAACTTAAACTTTCACAAAATTACAAGCAACCCCCCAAGTTGTCGAATTTATTGTGGAAGAGCCAAAGACATATCATTAGCAATTGAAATACAAAAGAATCAGACTATTGATAGTATTTTCGCGTTACATCTCCTGAGTGAGATTCTCCCAGAGAACGCCCTTTTTCTCTGCCCTCAACAAAGGCTGGTAATGAAACAAAAGAGTTGCACGTGCTCTCTTGTTGTTTCGGACGTTTAACATTATAGTAGTCACATAACGCCATCTGCTGTACAGGAATATTATACACGAGAAAAATTTTACACATAAGGTACTAATACGTTTCATTACAATTCATTATGTGCTACTTAATCACTTCTCCTTGTGTAGTTTGTAGCTAGCAAATAGTAGTGTTTGTATATATTCAGTAGACATGAACATTGTCTCGTGTACACCAGTAGAGGGGGTAGCTGTGATATGTAAAATAGGCTAGTCAGTCTTTTGACGGACAAGAGACGGGTTGGGCGCCTGCGCCCGTAGCTATGTGTAGTAATGAGTCAATGAGCTAGTGAATTATACATAATTAGTTCCTTATTTATTTGGATTTAATCACTGTACGACAATAGCACATAACACTAATGCATAATCATAGGCCTTTTTCCTAAATAATCCAATACGACAACCGCATCGAGCTGCACCGTTGACAAGTGTTATCAGTTCTTGCAGGAAACTCTACTGGTGTACAGTGAAAGTACAGTATATACAGGGGAAAACTATACCTAGAGATACATAGCTAATACTACGGTATTGTTTGAAATGGTTAACCTTATATAAAAAAAAAAACATTGAACAAATACCACGTTACGGTTAACCTATAGAGAAACTAAAGTTGAACGACTCCTGTGGCTAGAACCACGTCTCCCCAAAGTTACGAAATAATTAGCAGCCAACCGCTGAAATACGTGTCTTAGTGAATGCACCCATACCGGCAAATTAAAGGTTTTCTCTTACAAGAATAACGACGAATTTGCATGGCAATTCCTTAACATAGGTGGATGTAAATGTCCAGATTAGTTCGTTTTATTGCCTCGATACGAGCAAGATGTCCCATCTTGCAGTAAGTGAAGTGATCCCCAGAATATTAAAGCATACATTCTTCATATCACCATAGAGTAGGTTCTGAATAATCAGTAAATAATATTTTTTTTTATAACTAAGACTTGCAAATTATAGTTCGACCTCAGAAAGAAAACATGGAATAAATATACTGTACTTAACCCTATGCTACATAGAAAATGTTCTTTTACATATCACAAACAAAGATTCAGTTAATTGTTTAAAAATAAACGACGCGATTGCTTCCAAGATACTGTATGCATAGACACAGCAACAATCTATGGGACAGCATCACAAAGCGGACCAAAACAAGGTACAGCGGACTCGATACAAGATAACCGATTCCGAGTTCATCGTAAATCTGCTTGTAACAATTAAACGAATGTTGTATTATTGAACGGCAGGACTGCGTAGCTTAAAAAACACAGCGCCCTCACTCCGCTTCATCTTTACTTTTCTTTCATGAGTATATAGTGTTATTTATATTTATGATCATTTACTTACATTGATACCTGACCTGGTGTTAGATTGATTTTTATAAATTTTGTGACTAAGGATGGACTCATCGGTGTCCAGCAGTAGGAAATCTCATTAGGATGTGGCGAGAAATAACCACCTCTACTCCACAGCGAAGTTAGTCATCACTATTCCATGACCTCTAGCGTATCCTTCTGATATTATCTTACGTGAAGCTGTATTCAAATCCATTCCAATTTCAATTTATAAGCTTTATTTATTTATTTTGAGAAACATTTTCTTTTCAACGATTGCTTATGAATATTCAAACTGCTGTGTGATCCTTATTCGATTCGTTGATGAATGAAAAAAAAACGGCCAATGCGAGATGAATTCGCGCACGAATGATTTCGTACCATTATCTATAAAAACAGAAAAATCACGTTTGTTGTAGGAGGCCTTAAATATCTATTTTATTCGTTTCTTTATTAGTATTTGTTATGGCGGCAACAGAAATACATCTTCTGTGACAATTTCAACTGTCTAACTATCACATACAGCCTGGTGACGGACAGTGGAGTCTTAGTAATGGGGCCTGTTTTACCCTTTGGGTACGGAACCCTAAAACAGTACAAATTTAGTACCTTAGTGTTTGTGGTATCTAATAATCTAACCCAACATTGCGGTTACCATTGCAGTATTGGAGTTTGTATTCAATACTATGCGTTTGCTGAGGTTTCCTACTCTGTGTGGTCAGTACTCGGGCTCACTTTACGAGTTGTAACGTTTATAATGTAATTGGAATGTCAGCCGGCGCTGATCGATATTTATCTCGATTGAAACGAGTAATTTTAAACCGGGAAGCGCGCGTCGTAATTCTTTTTCATCGTGAATCGCTATGTAAATCGATTACATTTGTCATATCTGACAGTATGGTTTAATTTCAATTGAATATCAAATTTATATGTTTCTGCGTCAATACTTTAGAATATTAAGCAAATTAATATGTAAACTGGAATGATTTACGGTACACAAACATTTGTATGACTACAAGCGCCATCTATTGCTTGAAAAACATACTGCTGACGACGATGATGGACACTAAACTTCTCGTCAGTTTTCTCCTTTTCTGCAAGCTTATCCAGCAATGAAATTATAAGGGTTGACAAAGACTTGAAAGTATATAGTAATCAAATTTACATTTGATTATAATGTAAACAAATCAGTTAGTCGGATATCAAATTTACGACGTGATTAGAAAGTGTTAACTTTTTGTGAATGGGCTTACGGCGCCATCAATGCGGGACGTAGCAACAATACCTCTGCGGTCAGTAACTCGTGCCTCTAAAAAATATATCCGTAACAGAAACTTTTTTGTATGTGGTTTAGGAACAGATGCATAACGTGTTTTTACATCAACTTTTTCTATATTACGAAACATTTTCTCAAGTAAAGATATCCAAATCTTAAATTCCAATTATAGGTACACTGTCCATTTCATTATATGTTTAACGTTCATGCAAATAAGTTCGATTTTTCTTTGAAATTGACTGCTTTGTAAATCACTTAGTTATCAATACAGAATAATGTTCAGTTCTTTTAGAATTTCAATTTCCGAGGCAGTGGAGTGTAAGCGTACACCGAGAGGATTACCGTCGTTATTGCAGATACGTATCATATTATTGCCGATAATCATATTTTTTCTGTCTTATTATTTTGTATTTATTAGAGTTACTTTCTCTTTTATCATATCCTATTTATCTCATATTTCAAACATACAAACAGATTAAGAATTCAATGCAATTGATGTCCTGCAAATACAATACTTATTACGTTATAATTCTATATATTTTTAATAAATATCAGAACATCGGATTTTTAAAACATACCTTAACTGTTAACTAAATAAGACATCGTCTTCCACTTTCTGTTGCCGTTCAATCTTCATTCAATCACCTTTTCCTTTAAAACGTTTCCCCTATATTCCCGCGGCTCCACTCTCTCGTAATGAGTTCAACAGGCGTGAAAGAGAGAGCCGATATTATCTACTTCAACCCTACTCTTAGTGACGTAAATGGCGTCCTGCAGGAGTTCGCGACTCTCTTAAAAGAGCGACGAAGCATTAAATAACTCCCGCTCTAAAGGCGTCTATTCACTGCTCGACTGTTATGTTTCGAGCTGAATGGGGCGTTTCAATTTAAAAGAGCTTTTAAGGAGCTACTTTAAGGAGGAATTTAAATTTTAGTGGAAGTCGATAGTGGTGCAGTTGTGAGTAGATTTAGCGAGCACGCAACCAATCTTTTAAAATTGCCTGAATTAAGTATTAGATATTTATAGAAATACAATGCGCCAAAAATCTATATGTTAAGAAAAGGCAATGTATTTATGTATGTTATCTATACTCGGCTATATACGGCTGAACCGATTAATATTTTAGGAAATGGTCAGAGAGAGAGTGAGAGAGGTGCAGGTGATCCTGTGAAGTTTGTTTGTTGTTTGATATTCCTCGGCAATTGTAATTCGTAGAGTGAGTAGGCTCCTCTTTGCACCAACTGTTAGGATACATACCTTTCAGATGTGTCCTGTGTTTATTCTCAGTGCGCAGCTGACGGAGCTATCAGATTGCAAACTGAAGTCCGCTCGTTGCTTGTTTCAGTAAAATTTATGTCATTTTATAGTAATGTTTCAACTTCAGGTAAAGCAACACGTTTATTTTATACTAGAGTTTAAGCTCGTGTATAAAATACACTAGTTGTTAAAATATTTGTTGTTTATGAAATGATAACTCAATGGTTCAATGGTTGAATTATTATGCCCTTATAAACTAGAGGCTTATATCAATAAGTTTTCATATTTCGAATTTCGTAGAACCTGTTGCTTTCATTTGTATGCAGTCTCAGCCGTCATATTTCCTACTGTTACAATTAGCAATTAAAATTGAAGCGACTCTACTCGTGCTTTTTGGAACTTGTTAGGTAAAACGATACCTTATTATTTTTAATATAAAAACCGAGTTGAATATTTTCTTAAGGTAATATTTCATGTTCATTAAATACAAGCTGAGCCCCGCGGTTTCACCCGCCGAGCAATTTAACTTAACCGACGATTTCCAGCTTAGACTGAACCCTATTTAGTATGATTGACCATATAGATGTGAGATTAAATTACATTGGTTTAAAATTAACGTCCAATAATAATAATCTCCATACGAACTTTCATCCCCTACTTTAGACTTATAAGGGATGAATTTCGAAAACTCCATTATTAGTGGTCACCTAAGTAATACCAGAAATCTTAGAGCAAAATTTCAAAATTCTCTAGGCCCAGTAGTTTGGGCTGTGGGTAGATATATCAGATCAGCCAGTCAGTTTCTTCTAATTTATGTATAGAAAGAATGAATTTACGGAAGTAATTCATTAAAATGATATTCTGACGTTCTCTAACTCCATATACGATTTGACACAGTGTCAAAAACAGTTGAAGATTAAACTGTCATCGAAATCCCGTGTGTCAGACATAGGCATCGTGTGTCAATAAAAGAAAAACAGGAACGCTGACCGTTTGTTGCAGTCTCGTGCGAGCCTGTGTGCAACGTGCCCGCGTTAAGTCAAATCCCCGAACAGACGGCTCGCGCTCGACCTCGCCGGGATTTGTATTGTTGTGTTCTAGGAATTCGCAGTGACGCGTGTGAGGTGCCGACTGTGTTTATACTGCTACTTGGAAAAAATATTCTCATCGTAAGTTTTTCAGCTTAAGTATTTGAGTAAGGCAATTTGTGGCAATGTCGAACATTACTGCCTCATATGTTAAAGGAAAATAATAATGAATTGTCTGCAAGCCAATAAATCTGTTATTAACTAATAAGTATACTTTAAAGTAGGCCAAATTTACTGTCCATAAACTTTATTGGCCAATCTATGCGATTTTATTGGAAAACATATAGATTTTACCGCAAATCGTCTTACGGCGAAGGTCATTGCACTCGCAGTCCAAGATTTGACGAACTACACATAATAAGGAAACAAGGTATCGCACCTGGATTTACCTACTGCTATTTATGGCTAACGAAATGTCCACTTTTATAGCAAATACTTGAGCGACTTCATAGATCATCTGTACATCCCATAAGGTTACAGTAACTAGTTGTTCTGTAACAGTTTCTAAATTAAATTTCACACACACATATGATTCGATTTTAGGATTACAAAAATTAATCGGGATATTATTTTGGATGTGGTAGATTGTCGGTATATCGCCATTTGTCAAAATTATGATCATACAAGTTCACAAGAATAGTGAGTTCTATATCTGTTTCCTGGTAGTATTTATGCTATGGGTAAAGGTGAACAAATTATTGTTGTTGTACAGTTGTTCATTTCTCCCTGCTAAGATAAATCAAGTCGGTATTAATTCTGTGTATGGAACATACTATATTTTGATATATTCCGATAAAAAGTATTAAGAACAAAATTTATACTATTAAAAGATTTAAATGCTGATTGTCAACTGTCGTCAACAATAGAAATTTTAATTTACGTCTATTGCAACGCAAGGAACTATGTGAATCGATTGTGTAATCTATTGATCACAATCCCATCTGATTGGGCATGCTTATGATCACGATTAACTTTATTTTTGACAAAAGTAACACGAAACATACAATGGCTCGTATGACACGTGTCACACTGTCGGTAAGGACGAAATGAATATGAAAGTGTTTTCTTACTGTGAAGGTCTTTATCAAGAGAACAACAAACACACAATCTATTAAAACGCCTACCTTACCATACCTTCTCTGTGGTGCGTTATGGCGTTTATTATAGTGATATTCCGAAATGATTTTTTTAATGAAATAAGTTGGCAAACGAGCAAGCAGTTAGGCATATTAAGTGACCGATGCCCATAGACATCTACAAGAACCTAATGAGTCGCAGCTGCTTTGCTTACCTTTGATAGACAGAAGAGGGGATAAACAGGAAAAAAGATATTTCCTCTTGCTATCCATCCCTTACCCTCCCCCATACTTATAAGAATCCTTTTCATATAAGGATGGGATGGGGAGGAGGAAAAGGGCTAAAATTAGGCCTCCGCATCTCACTCGACATGCGAAATGTAGAAAACTTCTACTTCACGCCTGTCTTCTGCAACAGATCAGCTGCCCAATTTTAAAACCTAGTAAGGGACAAAAAATAAATATTACAGGAGAGCTAAAAATAGGTTGGTCACTTTTCATTTTTATGGTGGACTTGCTAGGTTGATTGCTAACTTTATTTTGTTTTCTGTGTGTTTTATTTACTTTTGACAGTTGGAAGACCGGCGCAATGACTATTCAAGGTAAATTAGCAAAAACACGTTTTTTAAAAAAAAATGTCCCTTGCTAGGTTTTGAAATTGGGCAGCCGAGATGTTGTCGATGCGGACTCTACCACTGTATTTTTTTTATTTTTTAAATCAAATCGATACATTAAGACAAATGATTTTTGGGCCTAATGATGTCTGGAAGTTTGGTCTAGTCAGTTCAAATAGGTATTTCTTCAATCTATCAAAACAGATTGAACACAGCAGAGTCATGGGATAGCGTGTTTTATTTTACATATTATGTATTATTTGCTTTTAATTACACCGATTTTTTATTTTGCTTTTGCTGTTATCGTGTTAGTTAACATTTTTTTTGAAAGCGAAATATCTTAGTGTCAATATCTGTGTGCACCCGCACTGAGTTTCATCATGTCATGTGTTTTTGTAAAATACACGTTATTTACTTACACATAACGTCTCCTTTGTAATAATTACCTACGACTTCTGAGTACCCTATTGACCGGTAAAATTGTAAAATAAATGAAACATCGATGACATTACCATAACAGTAACAAGTTCCTCAATACCAGTTATTAGGATCGCCTAATACGTTGACTGTATCGGAAATCGGATGCGCTAATGGTAAGCTTCCTGATTTCTAAGTACAGAATATTTACATATGACAGGTTTTACATATGACAGGTTTTGAAATTTTAACATGATAAGTAGAATAATAATATAAATAATAAATCAGCCTTTTCTAGAATGTTCCCTTGTACAGGCCTCCTCTCCGAGAGAGGGAAGGGGCCGTAATCCACCACGCTGCCCAGTGCGGGTTGGTGAATGTCACATGTCTTAGAATTTATTGGTTCTAAGACAAGCCGGTTTCCTCACGATGTTTTCCTTCTACGTTTTTGGAGCAGTGGTGCTAAAATAAACACAAGACAAAGTAAGCGCCTGCCTGGGTTCGAACCCGCGACCTACAGTACGTAAGTCGGGGCCTAAGCCACTGAGCCACCACTGCTCCACCATTGCTCGCATGATAAGTAGGGACAGAATTAATTCATTGATTGTCTCAGACATTCTACGAGCCTAGCGGTTTGCGGTTTGGTGTAAGCAGAATGTATCTGTACACTCATGCTTAAAATATTACGAAATATTTATGTCACTGAAATCTGTCCGACGCAGTGACATTGTAGTAACTATTTTATTGTAACTGTAATACAATAATGTTTTTGGGATATAAGGATATTTGGGTTTAAGCAAATTATTTTAGAATCTAATTCCGTTCTACAAATAAGTCAATCGCTTAGAGACAGATGTTTACACTACATTTGCCCTCATTGAATCCATATTTAAGCCTCCTCAAACACAATTGACGTTATAATTAAAATTAAAACATTTAGTATATATCAGAGACTTGGTACTCTAATGAAATTTACGTAATATTTAATCTTGCTTATAATTATTAATTTAAAAGTTAATATGAAATGAATGAATTAAACGCTCAAACTTGGCCTTTTAAAATTCCACGCCCTACTTATGCAACGTCCGTGTCATCGTGTATTAAATAAAGATAAGTATTGTTCGACACAAAGTCATATGGAGGCATTCACACAACATTACTAAGCAATTAACTAGTTGAAACAATAGCGCATTGTGAGGGCTAGCCGACGGCGCGGCACGATGACGAAACGGGTGTTAATTTGTGATTCCATCGACCCGACCTTTGTGTGCGTCGTGAAGATCCCTGATAAGGTGAACACTAATGTATAATTCATTGATTATCTATACTTAAATATAAGCAACGGCAAGAATTTAACACTGCCTTGAACCATTGTGAAAACACTTTTAAACTAAAATTAATCGCAAGTAGCTAGGAACCGACGGGCATTTCTGCGTCGATTTGGATTTGGAAGAAGGAAGAGCTAAGGCAAGTGTACATAAGAATCCGATGAACTACTTACTTAGAAAAGAGGTTTTCGTAAAAAAAAAAACAATGGACAAAACAGGACGTTCTGTGATTCTAATACAAACTAAAACATCGTGGGAACACTTCGTAAATGGATCGCGGAATTGGACGTCGCCGATAGGGATGCGATATCGCACGGTAGCCTCCGGCCAAACGCGCCGACCGTCCACCGCTGGGACGTGCAGCGAAAGACGGCGCTAGTGAGAAACAAAGAGCACGGCGTCATTAGCATGCACGGCACACCGCGGCCAGCACCAGCAGCCATCGAACCCCGATCAATAAGCAACACTAACCGCTCTAACCAAGCCCCTCTCGACTGCCCAGCCAAGACGATAATTACTATTAACGTTACGACTCTAATCACCGTTGTAATGTTAGATGCGTGTGAAGGAAAAGTAGGGCATACCTGCGCCTCGATACCCCAAAAAAAATTAATAAGAGCACTCATGCGTTGTTACAAAACGACTTGTATATACGTTTTGTATGTATGTATATCATACAGCAATACAAGGAATCGATATAGATGAAAAAGAAGCTAGGCAACTTCAGCCTGTGTCCTGCACACAATATTAAGATTGTTCTTTCATTCGTGTCTTTATTTTTATGAAATTAAAAATGTTATAATGTATCACGACATCAACTAGCTGCCCTTGTCCCACGTTATGTATTGGTTTTGGCTAAAGTTACGGCCGACCGCCTGCCTGACCCTCCTCGGGAGTATACTGGATTATGACAAATAAACAAATAATATGAAGCTAGCTAACGATATTAATTGATTCTCTAAGCCCACGAAAATTCAATACAAACAACACTGTCACTTAATGACAATGCTCAATAACACCTAATGAGTTATTACTCTACTAATTTACTCAGTATTAAATTCATATACAATCCTGTTAGAACACGATGCTCACGAGCGCCATTTTCATTGTAAAATAATTCCCAAGTACGTTGAGAATCAAAATTATTAATAGAAAGTACACTATGGCTATCGGTACACGTTGTAACACAGAAACTGTAGTTGTATGATGAATAACAGGAACTCATTATAACAGTGAAACGTATTCGAATGCCATCGACAATCGAACGTCGGTATTCCATAGACAACGACATCCATCATCTCTAAAGTATTTAAAGGCAGTGTAGTCTCATCACCGAAGACAAAGATTGAATGGCTCATTAGCACTAATGGGATCTTCGATTCTGGTGTCTCATACTTTTATACACGAGAGCTTGTCGATTGACCCATTAAGATTTACAACGAGACACTTTTAACAAGCCTATTGTCTTTCAACTCGCTAACACTTTTGAGATAACAAATAATATAACTAAAATACTTTGACCTATATCTACCACTGTAGACAGAAACAGGAGTGAAGACCGAATTTTATTCGTGCTAATTAGGGATTTTGTTTCCAAAAGCGAGAACCTATGAAAGGATGCTGACAGTTTAATTATCGACTGTGGGCGGTCTTACTCGTACAGTAAAAACATTTATAATTACAATAAAAAAGTGAGTGGCAGCAGGATTGGTTCGCCCTAGGAGAACTTATATCGAGTAGATTAATGGCTTACTAATAAAGGGCGACATAAGGAGCACCCATAACCGACGACCATTTATGCGTAGATGCATGAACGTAGAAGAAGCGAGAGATGTGTGCCAGGATCGTGCCAAATGGAAATCCATGATTACTGCCTACCTCTCTGGGTTCGGGCGTGAGCGCATATTTTTTTACAAGAAACTTTACAGTGCTAGAGCCGGCAACAATAACACCAGTCGCACGAATGGGCCGGCTCGACCGGTGAAATACCACGACCTCACAGGAAACAGGTGTGAAGTAGAAGTATTCAGCGTTTCGTCTGATGAGTGAGGTCCCGGAGGCCTAATTTCAGTCCTCTTCCCGGACGGGGAAAGGGAAATATCCTTATTCCTATCTGCGCTCCTCTGTCCCTTAAAGGTAGGCAACGCATTTGCAACACTTTTGCCTGTTGCGGATGTCTATGGGTAGCGCCGTGTGATGTGTGTTTATCCGCTTGCTCGTTTGCCACCTTCTTCCATAAAAAAAAAAAACTTATGTAACTCGTATGTCTAGATGGTTAAGAGATTGCGGTAAAGTGCTATATACTTTTTTATCTTCGCAGATTAATCTGCGTTCCGAGTATAAAAATTATTAATATTTTAAAGAATAGTAGTATTATGTAGTTGATAATTGTTAAACATAGTGCTGCTTAATAATGCAGAGGACAACAGTTAATCGCAAAAGCTTTCAAAGATCTGGCGATCCCCTGACCTAGAAACTGGGAAGTTAATATCAATATTGTATAAGGCGACCTGAACATT
>JWHW01050982.1:139100-191770 GCA_000931545.1 Papilio glaucus | reverse complement strand
CTCCTCCCTATTCCCTCACTTCTCTCTACTACCCTCACTCTCCCCGACTCACCCACTTCCCTTATTGCAGATGCTTTGCCTACCATTTTATAGAAGAGAGTAGTGAAACAAATTGCCTAAAGAAAAGAAAGAGTTCGTGAAGGGAAACGAATAGGCATATTCCGTAGACCCCTCATTCCGACGAAATACATCAGTGTTATGCTGTGTTTTACGCTGACACTTCCCTCAACTAACCCATCCACGAAACAAATGCATTCGTTGCGAACTATTAAATAATGTAGCTGGTTATTAATTTGTCAGTTATCTTTATACGAACCGGAAGTATCTCCTTATCCAGAACAATCGGACGGAAGTGAAAGTCGGATATCGGATGTTAACAGCGAAAGTTTAATAAAAGCAATAGAAGAATAATGAAATTGGATCTATTTTTGATTCATGGTTGCATGTGTCACCCGAGAGGCTGCTTAAATGTACGTATACTTTGGACTTAGTACAGTCTTTATTATATGACAACTTTACGTTAAACACGTGGTACAAAACTCCCGGCGCCGTCTGGAATGCGTTCCACTGTATTCACACTTGTAGATATTTATGAAAAATTTATAATTCAATGAATATATCAGTGAAACAATAAGAAGCGCACGATCGCATATGAAGCAGCGAGAATACTGATCTCGGTAAGTGGCGCGTCGGTGCAAATTCCCCGCATGCAAAACTATGCTTTCAGTAAAAACTTTGGCGGATGTTTTCGTGTCCGGTGCCTTTGTTCCTTTTGCTTTGCAACTATCTGTAAATATTTCAGGCTGAAGTTTTCAGTTTGGAACTAGCGTTTGTTTTATTACTAAATGTAACGGTTTTAAAGGATCATTTTAGTGTAGAATTTCAATCATGTTTAATTTAAATAATATTTAATTTTGAGTTTACGTGGTTTCTATTTAAATATGATAATGGTTCGGCATGTTGAAAGGATGAATGAATGGAGCGAAACAAATTTGTGTTGAAAAAGTGAGTGGCAGCATTGGCGGGGGACGTCCAAAGAGAACTCAAATCGATCAGATTAGTGACATACTAAGGAAGTGCGATATAAGTAGAACCCGTAACCGGCGAGCATGTATGCGTACATGTATAGGTGTAGAAGAAGCGAGAAGTGTGCCAAATGGAAACCCGTTATCTCTGCCTACCCCTCTGAGTTACGGTCGTGAACGTATATTTATTTTATTTATTTAAATATAACATTTACACACCTAGTCATTTATGTTAATTCTCATACTACAGTTCAATGATACATACATAATATTTTGATTCCGAAGAAAACATTAAATCGGTATCCGATGCAAACACTATTTGGCCAGTAAACAGTGACGTTGGTTCGGTCACATTACCATGTAAATAGACGGCGGGGTAATTCCGCGGAGCGATGTCAAAAGCCCACAAACCTTTGGTGTTCGCGTTACGATTGCCTCCTCACATATTCAGCGGCCGACATGATCCTAAGGTCACATATATTATGCATACGACTCGACCTCACTCGTATCCGAATCAATCCAAGAATGTTCCGAATAATGCGATCGAGCCAAACAAAAAGCGCCTACATAATGAGGGACAGTGTAAAGCTTATTCTACCCCTTTGAAGTTGTGGTATGAGGTTAAGGCTTGCGTTAGTCCAGATATAGTATGATACGAAAGATATAAGTCATACGAATGGGTCATATGGGTAATAGTGTTCTAGTAGTGCAATAACCTAATTTATCCATTAGAACGATCACCCATAAAAGAGATAATGATTAAAATGATATCAAGATTTTTTTCTTTACAGCAATTTTAACCGAAAAACAAATTAAGTTATTAAAAAAGTAAATCAACTTTATAGGCAAATTTATCATCCCCTTCGATCGAACCTTAATTCGGAGCCGCATGGCAAATTGCTCTCAATCTCTGCCGCTCTCCCTTCAATCCGGATATGAAGCCCTCATGTTGTTATCTTCTCGCCAATCTATAGGGAGTAATACGATGCGGCGATTAGCGAACGCGCTCGCCGGAGCGCACGCTCGCGGCAAATAAGGGCCAGATAACACCTAATGCAGATGCTCGGTATTCCACGGCTCCATCCCTCGGTCTTTCAATGCTTATAATAATATTATTGACCAGTTCCACATCCATTGCTTTTTCCTTTTCGCTATCATGAGCATGTAAATTAGTAAAAACGTTAATGAACTTCCGGACACTGAATTATAACCACATGCTCCCGGTATGGCGATATCGCGTGTCCGGTCTTAGACTTTATGCAAATTTTAGTGCAGCAAATAATAATATTTGCGAATAAATTATTTGCGAACTTTTCTTGGTATCCCTGACCTCGAATAAAACGGTTTGTTATCGAAGAATAAAAGCTTCTTCGGTGTATTACGTTCTCCCAACATGGTCATTTAAGTAAGGCTCTGCGTGCCTTTCTCATTTTGTACATAAGTCAATATTTTCTCAGCAAATACTTTAAAGACTTGGAAAGTTGAAACGTTAAACAGTTTCTTGTTTTTCGTGACTTTGCCGTATTTGAAGAGTTTAAAAGTCGTGTCGCTAATATTCTTTGTTTGAACGCGAAAGTTCCCATCTCAGTGTAAAAGATGTTATACATTGACAAAGATATCTGGTGTTCCATATTAGTAATAGTGTATTATAACTTTGGAAGCGAAGCCTCCAATCATTGAGCTATATTTAATATAATAAATGCCCATTTGTTTGCTTTTATTCTCCATGGTATTTGTTTTATTCTTTAAATAGGCGTCGTTATAATGGTACAATTGACAAATATTTTAATATGTAAAGCTTTTTGCATTATTATGTAAAATTCAATGTTTTACACGCGATCCAAGATATAAGCGGTAGCGGAACTAAACTGGGGATGTCGTTGGACGATGGTTAGCTGGTTTGATATTAAGGGCCTGTTTCACAAAGTCCCAGTAAAGCGCTTAATAACTAATTGACAAATAAACAAGCTGACACATTAAACTTCCCGTTAGAATAGTTACTAACGTAGTAGTAGTATACGGAAACTATTGTGTGTGGGTAATAACTGTTGGTGGGAGCATAAATCATTTTTTTTATTTAATCACTCTCAGGAGCATTTAAAATGCATCTTTTATGCATTATTTTGTGTAATGTATTTTAAATGCATATCCTGCAAAAAATAATCATACAAAAAAACATTTTTTAGATATCGATTATCTTTATTTGAAACATACATAAGGCAAAAATTTCAAAGAGAGAAATAATCTGTCAAAAACTGTAACCACCCAATAACATCGGATGATCCAACCTATAATTTAATTTATTAACGAGTTGTGCTTCTTTAAAGATTGTGAAACGCCAACGATGACTTTATTCGTCAGATATATAAGTACTTAATTCAGGACTTTACTTGGATATAATGAAACAGGTTCTTAGAATCATAAAAATACAATGACATCACGAGGTCATGTATGTTTGTCCCCGGTCGAAATATGAATGGCTTCCTTGCCAATTTGTTCATATGATTGTTACCCTATCCTACCTCAGTTAGAATAATATGTTTTATATTATTAAAGCTTTCGCTTCTGTCTTGAACCTCACCTTCCCGTGCTCCGGCCATTGTTATCGCGTATTTATTTACGATCCAATGTCGGTAGTTTTTGAATAGATTCGCTTCAAGTGTTGAACGCTATGAATGATTTATAACAACTCTTTGTGCAGCGCTGAGTGTGTAATTTTTATTGACTGCTCCGAGTTGAACTCGTGTAAACTTGTCCAAACATTGAAGATGTCAATTGAGTCAAAGCTGGGCCAAAGATTTATGGACTTTGAGGTCAATTAAAATTTAGGGACGTTCTTTATTCGCATTTGATGTAGTATTTAGAATGTACAACAGTATCTTCATTTAAATACGTAATATCACGTATGGTTACATCTCATAGGCAGTTGGAGCCTTTGTTTTGTCAAGCTTTTGTTTTATTTGTTTATTTCGAGTGAAACTTCATACGGCACGGTAGGGAAAATTTTGTTACACGTTACGTCTCGTTACGCGTTACACAATTTCTTCTTGTATTCAATTTTAAATGTTATTGTTAAGATAAAAGGGTTTATTTACTACAACACGAGCAACAAGTTAGCAGATGTATTAATTAATTGTATTATTGTCATACATAGCGTGTTTTATAATAACTTCGACAATGAACACGTAACAAATGTAGAAAGTAGCAAAGTAATCCTTAATTCATTATTTGGTTGGTTTGAGTAAAGGAGATTAATCGATGCAAGTAGCCAGTAGGGTCGCTAGGAGGACCACACCCTTGTCACCTACGGGATAAATGCATTCTTCTAAAATACCATTCATCAAACAGTTAAGTCATGAGGTTTATCGAAACTCATTCCTATTCCTATGTCAATAGATTTTATATTTTAGGAAAAAGGAAAGAAGTTTCTTTACTGTGTTCTGTAAAATGTGAAACGAATTTTCCAATGTATTACATTAATCCTTATCAATTATAGTCCTTCTCTTATCCTAAATCAATTATAAATCATGGTGCATGTAGCGTAAGACCATTATCGCCGTATTAATCGATTTGAACCCTACTATTGTCGAGGATCCGATCGTCCATCCATTTTATTTCATTGTACGAACCCACACAATTTACTTTTTACCCTTTTATATTTTTGAAATTAAACCAATTGATCAGTACTACAAATATGACCCTTATTCCAATGTAATAAGAACCCTATTGAATAAATATTGTAAAAGAAATACAGTTGAACGTATTTAACATTCATGGGAAAATGTGTGTTTAAACATATCGTCTATAATTTACCAGTACTATAAATATGACCCTTATTCCAATGTAATAAGAACCCTATTGAATAAATATTGTAAAAGAAATACAGTTGAACGTATTTAACATTCATGGGAAAATGTGTGTTTAAACATATCTTCTATAATTTACCAGTACTACAAATATGACCCTTATTCCAATGTAATAAGAACCCTATTGAATAAATATTGTAAAAGAAATACAGTTGAACGTATTTAACATTCATGGGAAAATGTGTGTTTAAACATATCGTCTATAATTTGATAGCGTTTAATTTACTAATTAAAATATAACAGATGTATTATTTTAGAAATTTGATTAAAATATTATCAGCTATATTAAATTCATTATATTTTACCTAACACCTAGTAGTATTGCTGACAATGAAACTGTCTTTGACAATATTAAGTACGATTCGAAATTCAAAACAGTTTTCACGTACAAAGGGCGCTTAAAATAACGGTTTTGTATTGATTTATTTTTTTTAATTACTTATATACTTAAAATTATCAAAGAGTTATTCTTTCAAAAAACACTTTTTACAATGTATCTAATACATACATATGTATTCATTTATTATGTATACACTTCATTTTTAGCATTGGTTATGTTTTGTACACAATTAATTTTTATCATTAATTCATAGATCACTTTGATACTATCCACTTTTTTGACTTTGTTGACTGAAAATAGTAACTTGGAAAAATGAAGTAGACATTGAAGATATATAACAATGTCGTAGACAATGCAATACAAAAAATGGAAAAATAGAAATAGCCATAATCGAAACGCTTAAATTTTTTAATAATAATAAACATACAGTTCGCTTAGACTTCTTAATTCATAAAAGCATTTTAAAATCCGGATTCCGATACAAAAATATAACGCGACCTCAATGTCTAATGAAATAAAATTGTAACCCAGATAACCACTGACGCAAAATCATTACTCTATGACATTTGCACGACTGACATCAGGAAGATTGGATTGGAACTTTAGTTTTTACGAAAAGGAGGAAAATATACTTAAGTGGAAAATTTAAATCCTTGGCTATTTTTCACACGAGGGATTTTATCTTAAAGAAAAAGAAACGACACAAGCAAAAAGTAGATAAATTATGGTTCGTTATACGATTGCCCATAGATTTATATACCTCCAGATACCTCGTTCCATACAAATTCAACATACAAAAGCGAAGCTATATTTTGACTTTTGCCAACGTATACATATAAAATAGTCAGGATACATCATAAAATTAATTAATTACTCGTGAAAGTGAATTAAAAACACGGAGATTTTGTATCCGTGTGGCTGGACAAAGACCGAGCTGGACTTTACCAAGTCGCCAATTGGCGACTTAAGGTGGCTTCACTTTTGGGTCCCGGATGCTCCATCTGGAGGTATATAACATCTTTGACGCTTACCCATAATTAATTTAAATTATATATTAGTTAATCATTTAAATTATGTATTTTTAAACAATGCATTTATCTTTTTTTATGTCGGACATACGTAACGCTTTTTGGTAGCTATTTATTTTAAATCTAATTATAGAAAAAAGCTATCCGACCATTGGTTGGGTTCATAAATAAAGAGAATAATTAAAAGACTAAGCCTTCATAAAAATACATTGCGAGATCAATAGGATAAAAACGATTGCTCTATTTTTTACTCGTGCAGTGGAATTTTCCTCGTTAAAATATGCTCAATGGAGTATAAAAAGTCTCAAATACTTCGAGGCAGGGCGAACGATAAACAATTTTAATTTAAAACTTGATTAGGGAAAAAGCGAGACGCCATTAAAAGGACCCCGAGCGATAATATTAATGCAAAACTAGCGCTATTATTTTTATTTCAATAAAGCCCGCTCCACGACGTCATCGGCAGAGAGGAAAAAAATTCACCAATAATAAAATTATCGGGGAACCGCCCGCCCATTAAACGCAGACCGGCCGTGAAATGTGGAGCTGGGCGGCGGGGCGGGCGGCGCGGAGCGGCGCGGGGGCACGGACGCAATTGATTGTTTTATCCAAAGGAGAGAAAAATGTAATTCGCCAAATGACGAAAATATTCTGGAGATTGGATATTGATATAATAAAAAGATAAGGACTGCTTGACGAAACAATTTTGTTGCTGTATTTCTGTAATTAGAGGTAGTTTCTAGCAAACTTGATGTTTTTACTATTAAGAATAGAAAAGTACATAATTACAAAAGTATTCACTACTCTCAAGTCACGAAACTAATCGTGTATGATTCTTAAATCCACCGGCAACACATTTTAATACAAGTAAATTATGGAACAAAATCTAGTCCCTAACTGCTGTTCACAACAGGTGTTTAAAATGACACCGGATTGAGAGTTACGCCCTTGTATATGTAATAATCTATTAATTTTTAATTTATGATACCAAACCAACATAAATATTAACTATTCATTAATATAAATAAATTCCGACCGCAGCGGTCGTTTACAGTTTCAATAGTGACATGACGCGTCGGTCTCATTGCGGTATAGACAGTAAAACAACTGGCAATAAGTGAAATTAGTTCGTCCACGGAAATTATTTAGTAAAATATTTAAATGTTTTATTACTACATTAAATAATCTATATTTGCATATACTGTCAGTGGATCCAACGCCTTTATGCTATTCTCATTAAGTACGGTATTGGCCAATAATCTTTTTACCGGTGGTTCTTAAGGCGTTACAGTAACTGTTAGTTTACCTCTTTATAATTTAATTAATGTAACGCCGCCTTAGCAATGTGCGCGCAGCCTTATCGACAGCACGCTGGACTATTTATGCTTGCTTTACGCAAAGAGCTTGCGGAATTTTCTAAGCCAAGTTTACGAGAGCTCATTCATTCTGAAATACTGCTGTCGTAAATTTTGAACTGCTGTAAATTTATTTATCATTTTATTTTCTAAACAAAATTTACAGATTTACATTCTTTGTGCAACGTGTATGCGATTTATTAATTACTTCTAATATGTGTAATTTGTTGTGAGTATTTGTGCGTGTTTCACATTTCTCCTCTGCTATTTTAAGCTATATATCGAGCTATAAAACAAAATATGTGAGGAGTACACTTAAGTATCTGCTATTTGAATGTACGTGTACACTTTACATCGGTACCACAGATTATGACAGTAGTACACGAAGTCTTATTCATTTGTATTAAATGTAAAAAAAAAACGCGTTCCGGTTCCTACCATATCGTCACAAATAAGCAGTCATCTACCCTTGAACCATCTGTTTGAATCGAATATGTTATTAAATTAACTCAATGTAACATCACTTTGAAAATGTACCATCAAAATTTGCAATGCGAATACAATCGGGTCCTAATTTGTTTCGTCAAACTCACGGTATCACTGAACATCGGACGACGTGCGTGTCTAGAATTTTTAACGACGCCGCTGTAATTGTTCGGAGGCCGCCCACGGAACCATCGACAAATGAAAAGTCGCCGCCAATTAATTAGGGGACCCCAGCGAGAGGCTCGTGAGAACTGTTCGTGACTTGGCGCTAGTTATGAGAGTACGTCGCGGATTAAATAACAATTATAATTTAAATACATATTTTATTATAATTAAATTAATTATAATAAAGTATTGTGGTGTTTGATTTGAACACGACCTTTTCATCTGTTATTTCAACGTAATGGGAATTGGTTTCATTGGTGTTGTTTCATACTATGTTGTTGATTGTAAAAGACCCCTTATTTGACACATTCTGAATAGAGGAACTAACCGGACTTAAGGTCGAATTTCACGTACATACTGAACTATTATGTAAAAACTCAGTGAACTTGAACTTCACAATTTTTCATAGAAAAATACTTTAAATCAATAAAGAATTTATACAGTATTTATGTTTGCATATATATTTATTTTATAAACAATGAAATTCCAAATGTATTTGTTTAATACTGGCAACTTACATATTTTTTGGATAATGGATACTTTTTAATAATTTAAAAAGTCATTGTTATATTAACGCTTCCGCCCTTAAATTAAATAACTTAATTGTGAGACTCACTGAAGTAAGTTTATAACGAGCTCATTAAGAACTTTTTGAACTTCGAACTCTTTTCTACGAGCCTATTGATACGAAATCGATTAAGGCGTAAAATGACTGCTTCTCTTACTTCTACGTAAAAGTTTGTTTAGATACAGTTTGCGGGCCTTTGTAGTTAGAATTCAGCTATCGACAAACATATATTTTGTAACAATCCTATTATAACTATTCGATTTAACTATGATTAGTTCTAACACTCCTTGAAGTAGTTCTAAGACCTAGTAAAAACTCGCAGTTTCACCTCATCGATTTACACCTTATTTTATTGTACATTATGAAGTTCAAGATATAACTCCTTTCGCTCCTAAGTTCCCAGTATAACTGCTAAAAGTTGCCCAAGTTTAAGATTTACCGAAGAACCCTTTTGATAAGTTATTTAGTAGACATTTGGCCTCAGTGCCATAAGGCAGACGACGCCTTATTTCGTTTACTTATAACAGATTTTTAATAAAACAAATTTTTGAAATTTTTTGAAAAAGTATATAATGTTTTGGACAACTACAGTTACCATTACATTTTCAATAAATAAGGTAATACAATAAGCATTAGCTTGTTGCAAAAGCCCATGGGCAGCGGTCACTTAATGGACAGAAGAAGAGATAAACAAAAAAGAGGATTTCCTTTTCCTATCTATTCCCTCTTCCGTCCAATCCTTTTCTCCTTCCCATCCATTCTTTATTAGAAATAGGTAGGAAGAGGAAAAGAACTGGCATGTCACCGGTCGAGCCGGCGCTTTGGGCTACGGATGTTGTTGTTAGCTTAAATATTTTAATATTAAAATTACTAATTACCAATGTTAGCGTAAGGTATAAGTAAATTATATATGAGAGAGGGATGTACACGTATAATTCTGAGTCTGAACGCCAATCAATTTAGTTAAACTTATCTAATCAAGACAAGGGATAAATTTGTACCGAATTTCACGTCAGATGCACAGAGCAATGAAACGCAGAGTAGCTACGATAAATCACCTCTCCCGTTTTTCTAATCGAAAATAGACAAAGCTCTAAAAACTAGGTCCCTAAAGGAACTTCGCATAAATTTATTTAATAAAATAGTAGAGATATATATGTATGTATTTCCAAAGACACAACAACTTTATTTTGTTTACACACACTTTATCTCAAATTCGTAAACACTTATTAATAATTAAGTCATACTACTATTATAATAATGAACAATCTACAACAGTTATTAAATATTCTGTGCTCAATATTTTCTGTCATATGTAACAAATTTATTTGCACCTTTGGAACCACAGATATTTTAAAATTAATTCATATAATCTATAATATGTATAAAAATGGACGAGTGCGTCCTTATATTTCACTTTTTAGCCAAAAAAATACATCACAGTGCAATTGTGACTGTCGGTGATTGTAGCCTCAACGTTCTCATGTCTCACTATGGTGGTTGCATGTGGAACGGTTGTAAAAATACGTGGGTGTAAAAATACGGTGATTGAAAATGTATTTTTAGATAATATGTTATCAATAATTGTATAATTAGAAGAAAAAACCTAACGAAGTGGGTTGCACAGCTAGTTATACAATAATGTTGAGATCAAACAAGGAATCCCTCTATTTCGACATTGTTCTATAGTCTTGTTGATATAATACAATTCAATTTGCCTATGTTCACGATGGATCCATAACATCAGTCTGTTATTAATTCGGCACGATTCAGGAGTTGCGGAGACGCCATTAGATTAACCGAATGATAGCTGGAACTGGCTTGATCGATGGTCCCGTCGTGTGTTTACACAGATCTCACGATATCGAAGTTGAATTATTTTACGTTCGCTAAATTGACTACTTTGAGCTTCTTAACGTGGAATTTAATAAGTTGAAGACTTACAACATAATAATTTAATCATGATCAAAACTATGATTACAGTTGCAATAGCTGAATTATTTTTTACTAGCCGTGCCCGATACTCCGTCCACGTGGAGGACGGTGGGCAGCATTTTTAATATTTTAGGCCAACTCTTTTTTCGCTTTAAAAGTAACCTATGTCCTTCCTCAGGCTCTAAATTATTTTATACCAAATTTCATTTAAATCGGTTTAGTAGTTTAGGCGTGAAAGCGTGACAGACTTACTTTCGCATTTATTAATGTTTCAAAATCTAAATAAGGGTTGATTTTCGGATTGCAAACATGAAGACCAATGGCGAAAGGTTTATAAACATTTTAGTATAACTAACAACTATGCGACTATCAGCCCGAAAATTTGAATTGTCTTTACCTTGGATTTGAACGCAAAAAAAAAATAATAAACCAAAAACACAAGAATTATCCAAGAGCAAAAAATCAGTGCATTGCAAGCAATATGCGCTCGCCGGGTCCAGGCACTACACTTGTTAGGGCCGAGCGACACGTGCGGGCGTAATCGCGCGCCACACGTCAAATCCGACGGACGTGACAATTTCGAGTGCAAAATGTTTTTTTTTTGCTTAGGGGCGTCGGCAATTATTTGCATTCGGTTTGTGTTTCTCTGACACATCTCGGTTACAATATTTTATTGAAGATTTTGTTTGTTGCTTTTAATATACTGTAATATATTACGCATTGACTGTAGTTTTTTTTATACCACAAATTAGGCAAACTTGTGACCCAATTATAGAAAGAAAACCAGATGTTTTGTTAGGACCAGAAGAATTGGAAATCTGCAATTTCTAAGGGTGCGTCCAGATCTGGATCTGGAATAGCGTTATGTATTAAGACCTAGAACTATATAATGTAGTAACAGACGTATCTGATCAAAACCTGTCAGTGTTTATGAAACTCGAGCGCTATGTTGTCACAAATAAATATATTTATGTAAATTCACGTCAACTGGCGTGGACTAATGTTTTTTTCGGAATGCTTCACTAGTTAGTAGAACGTTGCGTTGGTAATCACGCGTCTGTCATACAGCGTGATAGGCAAAGGGTGAGGCGTGACAGGCGACGTGAGGGAACACTCAGCGTGTTCCCGACGTGACGCGTGGCACGTTTGGGTAATGGAGCCTTAACAACGTCTTACGTCGAGATGAATTTTTGGCACCGGGATTTCTTGAGAAATTCGAAGACACGTGTGTAATTAAGGAGTGCTCAGGATGTTCCAGCTTACGCTTCTGAATGTTGTTTAACTTTAAGAAATTGTCATGTAGAATTGGAAGACATATAGACAAAATTTTAAAAGTACCTTTTTACTCAATAGATGGTAATCATGTTAAATACAAATAAAACAACTTACTTTGAATTATATTACCAGAAGATATCAAATACAAATATGTATGAACATCATGTAGAAATTTTGTAAAAGATAGTTTGTTTTCTAAAGGTAATATAGAGGTTATTCCGCAATGCAACGTGCGTTTAAAACGCAACATTTGAATGTTTCCTCTCTTTGAATTATTTGTGACAGGTTTTATTAATTTCTTATGTGGTTTCTAAACGTAACATTGTTGCATTGTTACATGTATAATTACATGCTTGCTCCGACGTATAAAATCCTTCCGACGAACACGAGGTAAATCAGCGTAAAATATTAACGCAGCAGATCAAATTTGGGAGTTTAATTGTTTTTAAATCTAACATAAATAAAGCTCGAGATCTATCGTGCCTCGTGTCTATCTCTTCCACGTTATATTTTAATAACGTTTACATTATTAAACGGTTATGTCTCGGTTTTAAAAACATGTACAAGCCACAACATATTTTAGGTCGATTGGAACCTCCCGTCGTTACGAGTAACGCAACCAAATTGCAATGTCTACTCAAGCGAGGCGACGGCGCTGTCATAGCGACTGATGCTGGAAGTGACAGTCTGTTGTAGGACATTTACGTCGCTTCCATTAGATTTTTTTCATGAGAGTTTTATACCCAGTATAGATATATATAGTCTATAGATTTATTTAGAGCCAACGTTTATCGTGTGGTTGATTGGTTTTAATTTATAAAAACTTTTGATCTAATTACATGCGTGAATAAAAATCACAATGTGCAATAAACATTCATTAATTTACCCAAACAAGTAACATATCTGAGAATAATAGCAGAATATAAAAGAAATGCATAAAGAAAGATTCGGTTAAAAAACGTAGTATTTTTTGTCCAAAGTTCGTGATAAAAAGATTAGAAAAGATACTTATCCTTTCCTATATGAGCACAACGCGTATGTGTTAAAATTAAACGAACAAGAGTCCGGTCGCTCGCCGGCCGCTCGCAGGCCGCTGGACCCGATGTAGATAGCTATCGATCGACGCCCAAATTTTTACACACACGGTTCCCTACACAGATACAGAGTGATGCTTTTCCATATGCAAATTAGTTTGTGTCCCCTGTTTAAAAGTGCTGCTGTTTGTTTTGGACGTCTGACTGTCTGTATGGATACATCTAAATTTATGGCGCGTTCGGACGCCTGGGGTGTTGAGTTCTGGGCTTTTAGGTAATTTGTAACGCGCCATTTTGTTACTTTTTTCTCTTACAAAACATTGCCCTATTTAAAATTGATTTGGTCTTGTTAGAAAATTATTGATTACACTTCTTTTCTTTGAGATATACTCGTACAAATTGAAAAACAATTGCTTTAATTTGCACACACTAACAAAAAATATGCCAAAATAAAGTCTGGTTTGTGACATTTAATATAATTTTCTATATTAGAATAAATCCTTAATAATTTTAGTGAATAAGAAATGACTATTGCCAGTCTGTCTACACCAGTAAGGTCAAAATTTCAAGCGAACGGATGCGAATCTTCCTCTCAATTTAACACCGACGCTAATATATCACGAATAATTTTAAACACGCCTATACCAAAACAGTATCGAAGTTGTTCTAAACATGCCTCTAAACTACAATTAATAAACATATAATAACAATTGGGAGCGCCATTCGTTATGCCGGAGTCAAAATCATCGGGGGAGCGTGTATAAAGGCAACACTTCATATTTGTTATTACGAGGAGCGCGCGGGAGGGTGCCATTCATATTCAAATTACTTTCAAATCTACAACTATTATTATCCCCGATGCATTGTACCGGTCCTCGGGGACCTATATCATTATTCCTGGGCGTCCTCCAAATCACTCGCGATGTGGAAGCATTGTCGCGTCCCAAAGCTCTGGACAAGGCGTGGGCCAAATTATTGTCACGAGGGTGATTCGAAAACGTTTTATTTCACTTAACTGCCTGTTTACCATACGCGTCCATTTATTCGGCATGTTTTTAGGTTTTGTTGAACGCATGACCCAAAAATTACAATACACCTTCGAGAATATCAAAAAGAGATTTACCGATTCTAGGAAAAAAAAACCGAATTTAAAATGAGGTCCGATGTTAATAAATTTTCGTGTGGAAATTATAGAGTCGGCCGACATCCATTAGTAATAAAACATTAAAGTCGTAGATTCGAGAATTCATCGGCTCCTTTAGAGAGTAATTTATGTGACGGTAAATATTTTTATGTTCCATTAATGTACAATTGGATTCTGGTATCGGATTTTGTAATGCGAGTGGCGCCTGAATACCGCGGCACGGCGGACGTCCTCTACCATTAAACTTGTGTCCCGAACAAATATCAACTTTTAGCACCCGCACCCCGTCTGGGTTTGTTTTTTAAATAAGCACGTTCTGTTTTGTCAGGATTGACTTCGGTTGCTTGTGTCAAAATATTGACTCCATTGACAGTGTTAAAATTATCTATAAATTCTTGAAGTTGATTATTTGTAATAACATAATTTATATTTAATCGTTATACAATTATAATTCAAAATCATTCAGCAAAGTCAGTTGTTTATTGAAACATTGAAGCAAAATAAAAAGACATAAACTGATAACTTACACGAATAGCTTTAAGATCTGATAATTGTACAAGAAATTAGTTATAATAAAGTTTTTAATATTTCAATCATTCAACTCAAAAAGCTATCGGGATTGTTTATTTACTTAGTTACTTAAAATTTTGTAACATCATTTACTTTTCCGCCATCACTTCATTAATTCGTTTATTCGCCGCAAATAGCTTTGGGAAACCAAAATCTGTCATCGTGCCAACAAAACTTCAAACCACCACCGTTCTGCGAAAACAGACGACACAAAAACACTTGGACACGTGTTTAGAATTTCAACTTACCGGTCTCGTGTCGGGGACGAGTTTTTTGTCCTTTCGATAGCCTCCTAAAATAGTATTAATAGAATTTATTATTCTCGTAGGGACGTTTAATGGGAAGAATTATTTTGGTTTAGGCCAGCATGGACTGGGATGTCATGATTATCGAAAATATTCACCGCATAAGATTTTATTGTTAACCAAAATATTACTTCCTTTAGCTCACTCAAGTGCTTACTTCACCAAATACATTGACTGATAAGGTGGACGAAGCTAAGTGGAAGAAAATCAGAGAATAACACTATATTAGATCAGTGGCTGACAAAGCAATCAATTTAGGATGTGATGGATAGAGCATATCCATTGGTCGATAAGTAGGGCTGTCAAAAATCGAATCGAATTTTAAGGAACTATAAACTGTGACGGTTCGTATAAATCAATCACAAAGATATTCTAAGATATTCTAATTCAAGGCAATTATTAGTTCTAATAATTGTTTTCATTATATAAATGGGGTTTAATGAAACTTGCTATTACATTTTACATAGATTTCTATTTAAATTTGATCGCGCCCAATCAGCGATACTATCGTAAATTTAAACAGAGAAAGTCATGTCCACTTGAGACCACACCTACATTAATAATTGTGATTAGGAATGCATCGCATGTACTCGAAGAGGGAGCGCTCATGACATTCGGATTAGCCATACAAACAGTTATCGAGTAAAAAGGCCATGATGCCACATTATAAACTCGTATCGCCGCGCGTTTCCGTTGATGGTGTTAGAATGATAAATTCCGGATATGACAAAACCATGGCTATTGTTTCAAAGCTAACAATACAGACAGACAAACAAAAAAATAGAAGGGCGACTGGAGTGAATAAATCTAAATCGCATTTAAGTCGAGAACTGGTCCAAGGGTCCTTTTCGTTTTGTAGCTCTCTTAATCTTTAGAAAGCGACATGGCTCGTTTAGAAAATCAGCTTTTGACTTGCCTTAATAGGTAACGGATTTTTGAACCAGTATTTAAATCGACGCAGACAAATGGATTATGTTTAATAGTGGAATCACTTTAAATAAATATAATTTATATATAATATTTTATTTTTTGAACGAATGTGTGTGACATTCCTTCAAACACAGTGCGTCATTGAGCCATCTTATTTATTTTACAGATGGCCAAGTCATGTAAAATCTTTGTCGTTTAAGGGCAGCTGTTTCTTGGCATGTTAGACGATGTACCCACTTAAGAACACTTATTATTTTTTCTAGTGTTTTTATAGAACAAATAATAAGGTGACAGCTGTTCCCATGTCTTAATCCGATTCGCGTACTATTACACGTCATCGCAACGTAAATAAATAGCAAATGAGTAATGAAAACAAAGAGTATTTTATAGATAGGATGCAAACAAGCAGAGGGTTATCTGACCCATAACATTAGATGACCTGCAGCTACATATCCGGTCTTTAGAGGAAGAGTACTTTTTTCTATTCGAACTTCTTGTATCGACTTAAAAGTACCGTTAGCGACATTTTCCGCGAAAAGCATACAGTAAGGTAATGCCAATCGTCAAGATGATTCTCCCAATATAAATCATGCATGCATGAATTGATCGAAATTACTTTAATGTTAGAAAAGTGAGAGCTTATCATTACTTCAATAAATTATTGAATGCAAATTGATTCATGAGATCCATTTCTCAATGCTCTTAATTAAATTTACATTCGCTTCGTTATTTCAAAAAATCCTTTTAAACGAACGTGCCTTATCGGGGCGAGCGTCAAAAGTGACAGTATATGCTAAAAGCCATCTGCAAATGCGTCCAATTAACCAGACATGCATGAAGGGCTAAGCCAGATCGGAGCCAAAATGTTATTAAAATATTGAATCGAATAAGAGGTCAAGAATTATAGAGGTCAGGATTCAATTAATATGTTAAAAATTATTTTGTTTACACTACAGTGGAATATAGAAATAATAATTAAGAAGTACACGAGCAAGAACTAGCAAAGAAAGTAATTTTGTTGGGATTGGTTATTGCATGAACGAAAATAAGAGTTCCTGGTACAAATAAGCACATCATTTTTGATTTTGTGAACTCATGGTGAACAAGCAGCTTCAGCCTTATTAGCAGTGGCGATTTTAGACGGGGTGTAGACGATATTATATGCGAATATTAGGTCAATGCATATAGAGAAAAGGTACAAAAAGGTATGACCTAAGGTGCACAATTAGTTGCCCATTTCTACAACGTTAAGATTAATTAAACTAGTATCTTTTTCTGTTTTAAACGAAAGAAAATTGTACAATTGCCTTGCGTTTGACACGTGTCTGATTTTTTTAACAAAAACATATAAGAATCATTGTAACAGACGGTGAAGCTGCGTTGAGGCCAAGTCAATGATATCGCATAATTATAACAACATATAGTATTATAATAGATTTATAGAAATAACTATATCTAAACACCTATATCATAAAAATTAAAGACACTTCTTTGTAAGACGCGTTGTATATTCTCTTTGTGCAAGGAAACTTCTGTGTGAAAGATCAACAACAAGTTTATCTTCGGCGACCTTTAACCCAAAAGAATTTCATTACGCACAGTGACTAATGCGTCAATACATCATGTAGATACGTAAGATGAAAACATTCACTGTCGCGTACAGAACAGATAAACCATCGTGTGTGTCTCGGACCATTTTTAAATAAAGAGAAATTGCTTGTAATTTAGTCACCATAAGAGTCTGGGTTGCAAAGCTCCCAAAGTTTTTCCCATTATTATTTCTGAAATAGTATGATATGATATCGAGAAGTCCAGTAAAATGGAACGTAGAACTGTAACATGTTCCTTCTTCATAAAACTTGCTCACGCCCTTAACCAGAGGGGTAGGTAGAGATCATAAATTTCCATTCTATCTATAGATCCATCTCTCTTTTAAAAAATGGAACCATATAAAAAAACAAGTCCTCTGGTCTACTTCATGAGCAACAACACAAAACAGCTTACTCATTTGGCACTTTATGATAGTCTCAAGTCTTTTGAACCAGTCTGGGGTAGATTAAAATATAAAACACTATAGCCGTCTCCTAAGATCGCAAAAGTGTTAGGAAAGGAGCACGTCACGGTACACCTTAGCGACTAAATGAATTTTTATATAATTACGCGTTATAATTGGAAATATGTTTTATATGTTTGTATTCATATGTTTTAAAAACCTTTAATTTTTAAACAACGAATCATTTTATTAATTAAAACAACATTTTATTAGTTAAAACATCTAAATCACAATAAGTTGTTAAGCTTGTTAGTCAAGTAGAACTACTAAGACAACTACAAGCAATCGCTTTAGCAAATTTACTAAAAGGATTCGTGATAAGCCACCGAGTTGAGCAAATTAAGTCTTGTCGGTACCTTATTGAATGACACTTAATAGATAGTGCTCGTGAGCAAAGGGCCCTGTCAAGTGAGATGGGGCAAACATCGGCGGGCATGTGAATACGTGTCTATCGTCGATTGAGCGACGTTGACTGCCTTAATCAATTGGAAAACATCTTTAAATAAGTTCGAAATTGTATTTACTTTGAGTTTTTAAGCTTTATGCTCTAAAAAATAAATCCTGATGGTTTTCAGTTTTACCGCAGTTTCAATATCACTTCTATAATCTGGTCTAAAGACAAACAATTTAGTGGTATCAGACAAGATTACTTGAATGCATATGATCTCGGTAAATAGGCAAAAGTATTTTAATATAAATTTAACTTTGTTTTTTATATTAATACTAATTTACTTAGTTCATTTTTTACCCTGATTTTTTTCCTTTTTGTTTGTGTAGGGTTTATTTAGTTAAGTTCGTTCAATTAAACGAAAATTTTCTTTTTAAGATTTTAAATCTTTTATATGACCTTTTCGATCGGAAAAGTCGAACAAGTGTTTTCTAACTGTATTAAAATGTACACATATGTATTTACTGTTTGCCGATGTTCACTTGTTGATGTGTTCCTTTTTATAAATTACTTTGTCTATAGCGATGTCTCAAACTGTTGCGAGTCCGGAAGTTGTTACATCATAAAACGTGTCAGGTGCAACAAACACAATGTTCATAAACAAGTCAGCTGACGTGTTTGATTAGGGTCGAAACATTCTCAGTACGCCGATAAACATGTTCCCTTGAGAATTTTTCGAATTCACTTGATCTGGATTTATTTTCTTGTTTAATATATTTAAAAAAACTTTGTTAATATGTGGCCTATTGACAACAGTGGGATATTATAAAAACCTTTCGTTAATTAAGGATTGGAATAGGTTGCCAGCGTCAATATTTCCATACGATTATGAGCCGTGTACCTTCAAGAGAAAATGAATAGGCTGTTTCTAATCTAGTGCGTAACATCTTTAGACCATATGACCACCTAACATCAGTTGGGATTATGGTCAAACGCTAGTTTATTCGTTATAAAAAAGAAAAAAAATAAAGACAAAAGGTCTTGATAAATTTAATAGGTAATCAGGCTTCAGTTAACAAAACTAACCGTCAAACAGAATAGTCAACGAATACCTGGACCTGGCACAAACGGTTGACATGTGGTTGAAATGTCGACTAAAATTAAACCAATAGCTATTTCTGTAATCGTGTTAATCCTTCAGGACAAATCGTCTCATGCCATCTGAGCTAACTGAAACTCCGAGATGAAATAAGCCTAACTAACGTATATCTTAGATAGATATAACATGTACGTTTGTAAGGCTATAGACTCTTTAATTTAAATATTGCTACTAAGGCAATGCCTCGATTTTATGTGGCATGTAATTCATTGTAAACTCGTGTGAAATGTACCTCAATAATAACTTTCTACTTTACTAGTTGACAAGACTATTTTCAGATTTCGCTGAAGCTATTAATTGTCTATGAATAAACTGACGTAATTCTAATGCACTTGGAAATTTGACTTCGCCTTTAAAAATTATGTTCTTTTTTTGCGGTATATTGTGATAATCTTCAACTTTTTTATAAATAACTGTATATATGTATAAATAACGTTTGTAAGGATGTGTTTATTGCTTGTTTTTAGTTAGTTAAGCCTTGCAACTTATTATGAAAGGTTTAATCAAAGCCCGCTCGGTTATCTCCGATGGCCATAAAGGCGATGTACGACTAGGCGTGGCGTGGTGCTTATAATTTCGTTATCATCGCATCTCTTTTGGGCGCCGACGGAACTTTTTATGTTCCCCTTTGTCCTATCTCACGGACATCGACATTGTTTTCTTTTAAACGCGTTGCCTCACTCCGGCTAACTTGTTCGGGGCTTCATTTCGCTAAAATGTAATTATACAATAAATTCCACGTCGGAATTCGAAACTCTATCTCCAAGGATCAAATTGATGGGATAGTGAGATCTAGAATTAATGAAACTGATTGTAATAAAGGTCTATTATTAATATTTAAAAGAAAATAAAAAATCGGCCTCAAAGTAGGCAATAATATAACTTTAAGTGTTAACTTTCAACTGCTCGAAATAAGTCCTATACTATAATTCCATTTAAAGTTGTATGGATTAAATGTATGAATCCCGGTGATCCTCTTAGCCTTTTTGTGGCGACTGAGCCTCGGACACGGTTTGAGATAGAATAGTCCCGACTTATAAGATCTAAAACGATCACCAATATGAACATGGTAGATCACCAATTTGAACTTCGGCTCGTCAAGGCTCGGCGTCTATCAACTGAGGTTCCATACAGATAGGAGGGTCTACATCCAGAAGTAGACTCTTTAAGGCTGGACATAACTTTCAAAAATCAAATTGAACAAATTCCTTCTGCATATTAAGTACGTGCAGAAAAAAATACATTAAACAAACAACAAACTGCTAAATTCCATGTCGAATTGATTGAAACTCAATAAACAAAGAACAAAAGGGAATAAGAAATCGACCGAATGACGATCGCGATTCAACAACAGCGCCGGCAGTCTGTTTAAGGAATTTCACGATTTGAAATTCTAATACTATATAAATTCATTTCGGTTTTTAGTTACGACCAAAATGCGGTCTCCACACACGATTTCTAATGTAGCCCCTGATGAAACTAGCGTATACGGTTTTTTTACATCGATCCCGACAATCGCTCATCAAATTCGAACTTGAGAGCAGGTATAAACGTCCGAAAGTAAAACAATAAAAATCGACCCGCGCAATATAAATATTCATTCATCTCCAACATAAAAGCAAAGAGGGGAGCAAAGTGCTAGATATATGGGGTTTGTCAAAGAGAAAAGTAATAATAATTTTTATATGTCATTACGTATGTGAAATGTGCCCGCGTCAAAATTTACATGGAAGAGGGAGCAAGAGCGGGCCTCCTAATAAATTATATCTCATGCTTTAATAATCGCGTTGGAGATTTCGTTACGCTAAGACGTTTCACGCACACGTTGGCTCACATCTACTTTTGAGCAATGAAGAACAAAATTTAAATTTAAATAGATGGGTGTGCTAGTCATTTACATTTTCATTAAGTAATAACTTTAAACCTAATAAAATTGAATAAGTAAGATTTCAAACTAGGTAAGTTGCTCACATATTGTGATACTGTCATTCCTCCTCATTTTATTATATCAATTTCGTCTCTACTCCATATCATAATTCAGTATTGTGTTCGTATAATGTTTTTATATTATATATCATTAATAGACCTATACGATTTGTTAGCAACAATAAACAATATTCTTCTGATTTAAAACGCTTATTTAATTTAAAACTGAAATGGAAATAACTTTCTGACCGAAGCGATCCTTAATAGACGTTCCCGAATATCAAACATGGTCGCTCACAAAAAATATACAAGCCAAAGTTTTTTTCAATATCCCAAGTTTACGTGGGTCGTGTTTTGTGCCCACCTTTTTTATTTTTAGGGACATTGATTGATTGAACCTTATGGCACGTCTATGAGAATCTTAGCAGGGTATTGTTTTTTGTCGAATACAACCATTTTCTGGCCGTATTCGGTTTCGAATTAATCCCCAAATTTATTATATCTTCATTTCGATTATCGATTTTCATCAATCTAATATGTTTGCTTTACAAATGCTAGGTAATAAAAAAATTGATGTTTTTTGTAAACATTGCTAGGTTTAGATCGAGACTAATGTATAAAAGGAGATCTCTATGGGCATTTAACCTATTGATTCAATGTTTGTTCATATAGTCTAGTGCGACAAATTGTGATGTGATATCTATTCCTTATTTACTTGTTGTTGGGTGTATTTTCTGACAAAAGTTGTGCGACGAAGAAGAACCTTAAGACCTTCGTAAAACTGGACCGACCTCACCCAGGAAATAGTAGCAGTTTATTCTGCGCTCTGCATAGTATTTGCAAGGTCCAGAGGTCCCGGCCCCCAGAGGTGTTTCACTGGTTTCTATAAACCTAGACATACATCTACCACTACTTTAATTTTTCATTGATTATTTAAAATAAGTAAACGCATACTGGTTTCCTTCATTCATAAAAAAATTATTTCTTGGAATATTTCAAAACTATTTCTCAAATAAAAATGTATCCGATAGCATACATATGAGTGAAATACAAATAGCCTTCAAATAATGTTGAGCATACTGAATTACAATTACGTTCCTTAATATATTTTTTCAGTTGAGACACGTTGATACGCATACGTCAGTACAAAGAAGCTGTCGTTGAAATTCCGGCCGCGTAATTTATTGTAATGATTATGATACCACTTGTCGATATTTCGATAGCTACAATGTGGTCTCTGCTAAAAGGATTGCGAAGACATTTTGATTTCGAGACGTAGAAAAAACTAACAAATTTGATCCGTCTTGTGATTTGGCTTGCAATGATTTTGTAAACGATTGCAATGAAAACAAGCTTGTTAGTTAAAGTTTGTATGTCATAAGCAGTTTTAAACATCCTTTTTATATATGTTTTTGCAATTCAAATAGTGTGTAATGTTGTCGACTAATAAATAATATATTATTGCTTTATCCATTTTTACATCGTACCATATTAAGGCTCCATAAAAATTGTCTTCTTCTTGTATTCGTAAGGAAGATCAAGATTCTGCGTCGCGAATAAAATTGAGTGTATCGCCTCAGGGCAGGAGGGAACAAATAGCCTCTTTACCCCAATCTCTCAAGTGTCCAACAAGAATTTTATTCGTTATTCCACTTCTTTTTTTTTTCGTCTTTCGTCCACAAACTTTAAATTGCCGTCCTAACAGAATACTGACAATTATTCTTGTCAGACTACGTTGTTAAGTAGTAAACTTTCTTAAGTTCTGTTCTTAAAGAATTTACTTAAACATTAAACTTAAGTCTTTCGTTTACGATGATACGTGGTCCGTGTCTGTGCCACTGCTAACAAAGCTTGTGTTCGATTTTTTTTTTTCATAAATCTTTTGGTGTTATAAGGAGAAGTGGACTGATGCTAGTTTGAATAGATTACTCTGTTCCAAAAAGTAAATTATCACGGATTAACACAAAAATATTAAAATTCAGTTAAATATCATATCTTACTAATGTTATAAAGAGAAAATATTTAATTGTTTGTTTGTTTGCATTGAATAAGCTCTGAAACTACTGGATCGATCTGAAAAATTATTTCACCATTAGAATTACTTGTAATTTTTGAATTTTTTGTTAAATACCCGTACAACGCCGGGGTGGGCCGCTAGTATTATATAATCCTCTCTTGTATATCTGTTTACCTACTGAAGTTAAAAAATATTTTATCTCCCTCTAACGAAAAACTCGGGGACCAATTTAAATTTATATGTATTGAAAAACGACCAAGTGGAATCCATGCGTAAAAGTATCGAGGTAAAAGACACGATAGAAAAGGGTTAAAATTATAAAAAAATTGTAACTCGTAACACCCATACATTTGTAACAGAGGGTTACAAATGTAAGGGCTATTATTTATTTGTTCTAAGTGTGGTTCACAAAGTATGAACACAGTAGGAGCTGGGAGTTTGCGACACAAGTCGTGCTTTAAATTATCGCACAAGTAGTTCAGTCAGAACGCCCTCGGGAGCAGCATTAAGTGTACGTATTAACGTTCAATATTTAGACAAGGAATTCCAGCTCAAGGTATGCTAACGTAAATTATACCTCCAGTCGTAGTACGCAATACAGTAGGTGTTTCTGTTTGGTTTATTCTCAGAGCCGATAGATGTTTATCTTTTAGGACTGTGCGTTTTGGATTTTATGAAACAAAAAAGGTTTTATGAAATGAAGAAGTGTTACGATGTTTTATATTAAATCGAACAATTTCTATCTTTACTAAAATTTTATTCAATTTATCTGTGTCTCTTTCTTCTGCATTTTGTTTCTCTTTCGTTCTTTCGTACTTCAATCAACAAAAAAATTGTCGAACGAATGCCCTCTCTATCTCTGTTTACCACATCCATATTGCATTCATTTCATTCTCTTACGAATTAACCAGACTACAAAATTTCACTTTAGCGACTTGTGAAATTAAACTCGATTTTTAAATAACTTTTTTCTTAACGTATCTAGAGCTCAATAAAGTTTTATAGTGTATTTATATTTTTATAGTGACGGATATTGCCCAAAGAATTGCCAATCTTAGGTGGCAATGGGCCGGATACATTGCTCGCAGAACTGATAGCTGATACGACCGAAAGGCGACTAAGTAAATCCAGGCAGATTATGTAGGCCTCCCACGAGATGGACCGACGATCTGGTCAAATTGCAACAAGTTCAATGTATAAGCAAGGGACCGATCTATGTACCGATCATTGGGGGAAGCCTTCGTCTAGCAGTGGACGACTATCGGCTGAAAAGAAGTGTATTTATGTATACATTGTTTTCAAATATCTTGCCATGCTTTAGACCGCATTTAATATACTACAGTAGGTGTTTTATAAAGTATAAATATTTAACAATAATTTTTCTTTTATTGTTTAATAGAATTATGAAATATTGGCTATTATTTAATCTGACAGGTTTAGTTTTTTATTAAAGGTTCATAACAGATAACCTAAATTTCGAAATGACATTAGAGGGCATTCATATGTAAAGTAAAAACAATTCGCGGGGCCATTAGCTGTGAGGGAAAACGAGATAAATCTCAGGCAACAATGAAAAATTGGAACATAACGGGTCCCCGCGTGACACGCGCCGGTTGGATGCCGTACCCGTCGCTCGGAGCTGGGGCTTTCTTGGCAACATTGCCCTTTTTGGACATGGGCACTTAGTAAAGGCACGCCAGAGATAGTTGTATCAAATCATGCAGTGTTACAGTGTCAAATTACAGTGTCAACTTCGACATGATAGATAGAAATTTTAATTCCGATATCTTCCCAAATCATCGGTGGTTAGATTAGAATGTGTTCCTTTTAATATTACAATAAATAAGTCCCTAATGCAGCTTGTGCAAATTATTTCTGCCTTTTTTTCGGTACGTTTAAAATCAGACGGATAGAGACTGTTTTCAGTAGATTTTATCTACGCAATTTTATCAGAACATTCAAAACGAATTGAAAATTATTAATAATTATAATATTTACCTCATAAGTTTTAAAATAAAGTAGTTAAATGATATAAAGCAATAAAAATAATTCTGCAATTGCATAAGGACTGGTGACAGAAGTGAAAACTTCAAACACGTGTGAAGGCGCGACAAAAGTTCGAAAATAAATAAATAATGAACGAAAATAAACCCTTGTTTCTTTACAATAGAATTCAAAATTGAATTACAAAAAATGAAAAAAATTCGTCGAAACTGTTCCAAATTCAAATAAGTATGTTCCTGTCGCGTGTTGAGCATGTTGGTCACACGAACCTAAAGAGTTTCCCCTACAAAATATCGTCTAACGCGGCTAAAGAAGTTTATACAATTTTAGATACAAATGTATGCACAATTTTAGGTGTATTTATTTGTCATCAATTTACTGGGCAACTCTTCGCCCAGGGCATCTCTTCGGCTGTGTTTTATTTATGTGATTTCTCAAGAGAATGTTTTATTTTTACACATGCCATATATTTGTTAGGATTCGATGGCGGCGCAGTTTTTCTTTATTTTCCTCCTTGTTTCCTTGTTATATTTCACAAGTTGTAAGCCGGTTGTTCTCTGGCTTTAATAAATCATCATATTTTGTAGCCGCAGCCAGCCGGGGCCCGGCCGTCCGCGGGGATTAGCAATGATGTTTTATTTGACGGGAACGTCTTTTGAGCTGTACACAAAATAAAAGGTGAATGAAACGATGACTAAACGCTGGAATATTGCGCTTACGATGTTTTTTGACTGTATTGTTTACGTTACTAGCTAACTTTTTTAAATAGTTTAATTAGTAAAAATCACTTAATAATCGCGGTTAATAGTAATTGATAAAAGAGGTTTTACTTATATCTAAAAAAAAGATTTATTACCAGATACATGTGCTTTGTATGGAGGTCATCTAATTCTGTTGTAAGGCGGTAGCGTGTCAAAGATTACTGATTGTAGGCTACAGAAATTATTGACGTAACGACTCATACCGTCATGTCCAGATGTCTCAAGAGCATTTTCGTTTCAGGTGGGCTTTTATGTTACCATAGGTAACAGCCGCATGCTATGTTGATCTGGTTTCAATCAGGTCGATAAAATAAAAAATTACTGCCGTAGAACAGTGTTATTACTGAAATGTACGTAAACGCTTAAAGCGATATTCTGTGTCCTTAAAGGTAACTAATGGAATATGTTCCAGGAATAAGAAGATACAGCTTCCTTTGCACATAAAATATATAGAGCACACTTGGAAGCTCAAATTTATCATATATATTAGAGCCATGCCACACGGGAGCGGTGACGCTGCGTAGTTTTACTATACAAATCAGGACAACCTTCACGGTACATAACGACAGGCGTTGAACGTTGACAGAAAGCACGAGCAACTTACTCACTCGGGACGGTAGACACGAAGCGGGAAGGCATTCAGCACGGTGCGTCGCCGGAGCAACAACGCAGGCAACTCCAACTATATTGTCATTCTGGAACTGACATACGCAACCTTGCGTCGCCGCAGAGCTGTGCGCTGCGTTGGCGTACCGCATTTGTTCGTGTGGCACACTTTCTGTCGAAATCATCGCACTGTGACGACACAACGCTCGTGTGGCAACACTCTACGATATTTTTATAGTTTTGTTTCTCCAAATTCTTAGCGATTAATGAAATATCAATAAATAATTCCTGCTATGGTACTACCTGTGTAAAAGTGTGACAAACATATGAACGTGTTGTTCCTACCATAATGAGTAAACCTAAATAGTTTTCTATCAATCGTTAAACTAAAATGCAAATTAATTATGCTCCCTAGGCGATGCTATGTTGGATATTTAAATACGGAAAATATGTGTGTAAAAGCCTTAATGGCTCCGTCGCAACGAGACGCAATCAAGTGCTTAGTGGAATGGCTGTAGCGCGGGACATTAAGGCGAAGCGCACACCGAGCAACGACATTCATGTTATTATGAATTTTAATGTCCCATCTATTTGTATTTATATGCAACAGCATTTTACGTATACATACAAATGTATTTATATACATTTTCCCGGTTGAAATTTTCTTTGTAGACATTGCACATAGGTAAAGCCTCGTATCATAATAAAACTTCTGTGTTCTGTAGTGTAGGATGCTTGTGACAGGGTGATTAAATTTTAGGTATATATTTACGTCGGAAACTGGAGATTGTATATTTTGAAACATCGTGTCGTCGGTAAATGTCGTGTTCCCTTATTACTTTTATGTTTTAAAAAATATATTCTAGGCGTATTTTTCCATCTAAAGAAAAGTAATGCGGATTAACTAAATGCTTTTTTTCACATTTTTTTTAAATTGATTTTGACATTAAAAACTACTTTTTATACCGTCCATAGCTCACCCACTGACAGGCAATATATCTAAGCGTTGAAATCGGATCATAATGTGCAATTTCTTTATAGTATAAACATATAATTTTATTAATCTCTCACGCTACTCCCCCGGCTGCCCTGAGCTAGCGCGTTGACTGGTGCTTTTACGACAGAAACATGGAAATATACGCAGTCTGTGACTTGATATACCTTTACATAAATCTAGCTATTTCGAACCCTATTCCATTATTGTTAAAGTATATAATCCAGTGAGTTTAGTTAGTGTAGTACCCTTTTAGTTGCTCGTATTATCCGGGTACCTCATATCTGCGTAGCGTATAATTATAAGTTGATTACTTCTCATACTTTGATTCGGAACCTATTTTACGATAATGGCCGAGGTGTTAGCCGCTTGTTGGTCTTAAACATAGTGATTAGCGCGCGGGCTCGAGAAGTTTACGTACGTAAATAATTGAATTCATTTGCAGAATGGCCCAAGGCAAATACGTGGCTTTGCAAGCGCTTGCAAGCCTTCTTTCATACATATAGGAGACCTTTGATACTGGTTTTGTAATTTTTCTAGTTATAATTCTTTAAACGCACTTGAAAAACAACAGACGAATACAGATTCAAATACTAGGTTAAATTATCTTTGTTTAGTACAATTTAATTAACTTACTTTTGGACCATTGGCGGTCATCCTGTAGGTATATGAAATATCAATTTGTTTTAAGCATTTAGCTGTCGTATGGCAGCATCAACAAAGGGCTGTTGCAAGAAGCGCCCGCAAGAAACGAGCTAAACTATCCTACACGGTGACTTTACCATTTCTTTAGCAATTCCTCTGATGTTCAATATACATTAGATGAATCGCAAGTAGAATAAATATGATAAAAACTTCATAATTTCTTTAATGGTGTTTATATAACATTTTTTACTTATGTTCTTAGAACCTTTCAAATCGTGATTGTAGGCTTGTTGGCAATGAAACGACGAATTTGGTAATTCCGGAATTAACAAATTTATTATATAACTTACCCATTCAACTTGAAGACTTAAAGCTACATAAGTTAAAAAGAAAGTTATCGTTAAAGTGATACTTACAAAAGCTTACATTACCATGTCTAACGGAAAATATTATTCAAAACAACTACTTAACTTCGAGAAATTAACTAAATTCTCTAACGATAGTTATTTTATGTTAAACGCTTGTCACATTATTAAATATAATGCCTCTACGTCATCATTATAACGATTTCCTGCAGCGCCGTGAACTCTGACCGTGCGACAGTCCGTCCCAAAAGATTTAACGTACACCCACGCTGGCTTGAATCCGGTCGTTACCTGTATATGGAAGGTTTATTATAAAAAAACAAACTCTTAATGTAATTGGTAACCCATAAAGAACAAACGTACCCTATTGACCTTATTTTTAATGATTTATGAATGTATTTTTTTATAGAGATGACAAACGAGCAAGCTATTGTATATACCTGCTGGCTATAGGCATCTGCAATAACCTAATGAGTTGCAGAAGCGTTGCCTACCTTTAATGGACAGAAGTATAAATGGATATGTATTTCCTTTTCATATCTTTCCACTCTCCATCAAATCTTCTTCCCCTTCTTATCTTTTTACTATTAGAAAAGGGTGAGAAGGGTATGAGTACCAGAATTAGGCCCCCGACACCTCACTCACCAGACGAAACACAGATTATTTCTACAACCATTCGTGCAACATTGCTGCATTTTGTTGTTGACTCTACCACTGCTCTACCTTCAAATTTTGTTTGCTGTAAGTAAATTGATGTACACACTAAAGTTCCTAAACCGATGTAGGCGGAGATAACCAACATTTGTCCTGGCACACCTCTCTCGCTTCTTCCACATTCATACATCTACGCATACAATCTCGTCGGTTACGAGTACTTTAAACAATTAATAATTTGAGTTAGATAAATAGTTATTATAACAATTTATAAACTAAAACAAACCAAAAGCTTCTTAAGAGACAAGTCAGCTACCATAGACAATTTAGAGAGCACGACAACCGCTCGGAGGCGCACGAAAATATCCGATCGCAAAGATCTTACCGATAAACGTTAGTAGTGAACAATGCTAGAGTAATGTAGTAAGGCCGCTGGGCGTGGGCATGCGATGCAAATTGCGCGGCCGTGGGCAGTGGGCAAAGCGTCGTGCGGCGACCGCACCGGTAGCACACGAGCGCCGCCCCGGGCCACCGCTTAGTGCCTTAGTGTTTATTATTCTGACGGCGGCGAAAACACTCCGACGCGGTCATGTCTTTGGGGAATTTTAGACCGTGATAGGTTTGTTTAATGCTTTCATATGACACGCGAAATTGTTTTCTAAGAGGAGTTCAAGGAACGCTTTGTTTAGTTTTGCTCAAAGTAATCATAATGCGACGTGTCCTTTTTACTTTTTGCCTTTATTTTCATACGATATACGAACAAAATACAGATTTTACTAGACTTGGATGTTGAACACTTAGCATTATAGGTTAATACGGGTTAGCAATATCAAAATGTCATGAGTTTGTCTTAATTTGACTTAATATTTTATAAAAATTCCTAGTGGACCTATTCTCGTTTGAAAAATGTTGACAACATTTAATTACCCATCGGTTACAGTTGAAGCCCGCAGTGCGCCGCGAGCTGACGATACCGATAGACTGCAAAAAGGAAAAGCTTAGCTCTTCAATACAGCTCAGTCCTTTTACCTTTTTTAGTCTAGACGGCAAATAACGTATCATCGAACTAAGCTCCGAATGAAAATGTTTATAATCTGTATTTATTAAATGCCAGTTATTGGCTATTTTAAAGAATGTTTTTGTAATACGATTTTCACTTCAACACAACTTTATTCTGCTCTTTTTTGCACCATCGAATAAGCATTAAGCATCTCTATGTGCATTCAGTTATGGTTGAAAATTATCTGTAAGCATATAATTTAGTAACGTAACGTTACTTCATCGATGTATCGTCTAAGTGTAATATAATAAATTCGTGTTGTTACTTGTAAGTACTTTACGTATAGCAAAACATACTATATAATTTTGTTTAAACATTTACATACTTTGAGCTGTACTTTGTAATGTATAAAGTTGAAATTTGCATGTAATATAAATTCGAAAACAAACAGTGATAAATATTACAATAATTAGAGAATTAAGCACCACTAAAATGTTTTCTAATATAGTATTAAGTTAAATTAGACTGTTATCATTAGCCTGTTAAGTAACACGAACAAAAAAGAAACTAAAGCTATGTTACACTTTTATTCAGCTTTTAACTTGTTCATTCTCAATAGAATTAGGTGAAGAATAGAACAGATCTAAGTCATGAGAGTCAACCAGCCTATTAACTAAGCCTGCTCACAAAGAAAGCGTTCCGTCTGTAATTCGTTGAACAATAGGGAATATTGATAAGATTTAGATTACGAACTGACTTTCTGGGTACCCTTATTTCTATAGTAGAAGAAGTTGCGGACAGGCTATAACAGATTGAGCTAATTTGGCATAAGGAATTATATCAGCAACTTCACGTTTTAAGATAAAAATTTAATCTCAATACAGAAGGAAGAACATTTAATGTTATATGTAGATAAATCAAAAGCCAATCCACTAAATTTAATTATTATAAGTACTAGTCAAAATGTCGCGCAAGATACATTGACCGAGTCAAAAGGATATTCGATCCATTGAAAGTAATTATTGCAGATATCTGCCTACCCCTCTGGGTTACGGGCGTAAGCGCATATTTATCTGTACTAATATTATAAAGAGGAAAGATTTGTTTGTTTGTTTGCATCGAATAGGCTCCGAAACTACTGAAGCGATTTGAAAAATTATTTCACTGTTGGGAAGCTACACTATCCCCGGGTGACATAGACTATATTATATTAAAAAAAAGGATCCTTACTAAAAATTCAATAATGTAACCCAAGGTGTAAAAAAATTAACAAAATTATTCTTTACTTTGATGTCACTGTGTGTAATTTCGTCCAACTCAATAGGATAGTTTTTTAGTGCTACCCGTGCGAAGCCGGGGCGGATCGCTAGTTAAAAAATAAAACCGGTATATTACCCTCTTCACATAATAAAATAAATAGACATCGAAAGCTCGTACCACTTTTATTTCCTTGTTGAAGTACTAAAAGTAAACCACTTATCGAGTCTCGGTCGCTATTTGTTTATATGTAAAGATATGATTTGATACATGTGCTCCGAGTAGCTTAATATGCTGCCCGGGGCATAGCGATAGCGATGTGATAAAAGTTGCAAGTACTCGTATATATATTGTATGTTGATATGGGATATTAGCTCGTAGATATTATTTTTATTTCTTATGTTAAACTAGCAGTGGCCCGCGGTTTCACCCGCCCTGCAATTTTACTTAAACTAAATTATATTACCTACTACCGTAACCTCATCATCATCTGCCTGCCTTCCTGTCGACACAGTATGACCGTAGCACAGTTAAATTGATATAACTTTTTTATTTATAAACCGATTGAAATAAAACAAACGCTAAATGGTAAGTGAAGCTTACATTAGTGGAAACTGCACCCAAATCGGTTACGCTCTTTCTGATTAGCGGTGATAAATGCACAGACAAACATACAAATATTATAATAATGATTATTGTTTTGGGTTTTAATGGGTTTATGAAGGCCCTCGAGAATAGATTTTCTCAAATATCTTCCATGTACAGACAGCGATCAGTTACATTTTTATTATAAGTATAGACTAGCTGACCTGGCAAACTTCATCCTGGCTTAGAATTCATTTATGTTGTGTTATAATATTAGCTGTATATAATTATATCATATTGTATTGATTGCAGGATGGCCTGCACCTTAATTAATACCCTTCATTGAGGCATAACGTGTCCAGCTTAAGCTGAACCATATTAAATATGATCGGTCATATAGACTTAAGGTCAACTTATATTGGGTATTATTATTTCTCCATACAAACATTTCTTCCCTTCTTTAGACCTTTAGTGGTTGAATTTAGAATCCTTTATTAGTGATCGCCTATATTATAACAGATATCTGTGAAAAAAAATCAAGTTTCTAGACCAAGCTGTGCGTAGATCATATCAGCCAGATACCAGATCAGCCAGTCAGTCAGTTTTATCTTTTATATACTTATAAAAAGATAACCATTGAAATTTGTGTTAAATCTGGATAATTACATCTCTCTCTGACATTGTATTGCGCCGCAGGGACACTAAATAATAAAAAACACATGTTTTAACAATAAATAGCTATAATGAGATACGCCTGTAAAACCTATTTAATTCACCCAAAAATGAAATTTTGTTATACACGGTTACTTTCTATGTAACCACTTTTTACTAAAGCCACTTGAATGGTTCGCCGTGATCGGTTTCTTATAAGAAAGATTGAAAAGGTCAGATTCTAAAAACGAAGTGAGCGCGGAAAAGCATAACCGTTACGAAAGATTACTCTTTAACAAAGGGACTAGAGCGTAAAAAAAACCTTGGAACGCCCTAATGGAATCTCCAAACTCGATCTATTATCGACGCTTGAGTCACGTAGAATATTAGACCTTTGCATTTGGAGTAACGTGAAACTCGTCGACGTGTACAGATCAAAGGGTTCTGTTGGTGCTGGCGATAACGAGCAACAAGCCTTCGATTGCTACTAACTGGTAAATTCACCGCATACCTGATCACGAATCTAACCGCTGATATTTAGTCGCAACGTGTGATTTTCTTACATATTTTTATTGCTTTAATTTTAATTGTTGTTTGTGTTCAAAGTTTTGGACTAGACCATCCAAAATATAACCTAGCATCGAATTAATGCCATGCTATGTACCATTATTATTATATTTTAATATTCTAAATTATTAAATAGTATAAATTAGTGTATCTCTACCGCATATTCTTGAACTTCGCACTTTTTGTGTGATAATTGATAACAAAATTTCCTACGAGACAACCATATTCATTATGCGATTGCTTTTAATACTAATAATAAATCAGTCTTTTTTTAGTATATTTCCCCACTGCAGGGGCACAGGCCTCCTCTCCGATAGAGAGGGAAGGAGCCGTAATCCACCACGCTGGCCCAGTGCGGGTTGGTGGATGTCACATGTCTTCGAATTTGATGGTTCTAAGACATGCCGGCTTCGTCAAGATTTTCCTTCACCGTTTTTGGAGTAGTGCTGATGAAATAAATTACACAAAGTAAAGCGCATGTCTGGGTCTGAACCCACGACTTACACTACGTAAGTTGGGGCCTACACTACTGGGCCAACACTGCTCACTGCTGCATATTTGTTTAATATTGCTACAAGAAAATAAGTGAAGTTATGTCAAGATATATTTCTATTTATATAACTTACCGCAGTGGACTGAGGTCACTGTGTCACATCTAAGCACAGCACTACTTTTACACAGCGTATAACTACTTTAAACTTTTACGTCAACCAAAATAGTATCTCTCGTGTCAAATAGGACACTAATATTAAGTTAGTTACCCTATTCTTCGATATATAAGAATTTGAAAATCGAATACGAGCTAGGAGTCGAACCTTTTCGCTCGAAGTTCTGGCGCTCATTTCGCCAAGGAGCTGTTGTATTATTGTAAAAGAATTAAAACGTCTTATGCTATCTATACTAGATATGAGTTTTGCTGAAATATTTATGATTGAGTCACGGACCGATGCAATGTACGCTGGTTAATTTTCTCTGTTCGTGTTGTACCGAGCGTCAAACTTATCCGGGTCTTAGGTCTCCGGTGACCGGTTGGTCTGTAGTAGAATTTTAAGTTTGCAATGTTATTATCCGTCCACCTCGGCGTCATTGGCGTTTTACGTGATCCGCATCCTTGAGTTTGTATGGAAAATGAAAAATTACGAATGCATCTCTGTTTGCAGATGTTGTTAATGATTAGAATTGTTTTATGGTGATTCTCGATAACATCGTGTGAACGACAGCCTTAAAATAAATGTGTTTGATACGCAAGTCAGTACGTTAGTTCTCGTACTATACAAGATGTATCATATAAAACCAAATAACAAAAACCCCTCGTAGTTTCAAATACACTTTATGGATCAGGACGATGAACTTGCCACTTGGAAAACGATGCCCAGTCGGATATACTTCTAAAGACTAGTGTTAGTGTAATCGAAGGTTAAATAAAAAAGTCGTATTTATTTTAATAATAACAAAACTACGTATAAGATAATTTACAAGCGCTGATGAACTCATATCTTTAAGTAGTTCAAGCAATACATCACTTGTCATAATTGCTGATAAAGAGCGAGCAGACACACAAATTTCGAGGGTTAACAATAGTTTATCTGTGACCACGTATCCGCTATTTATAGACAACGACGAAGAACCGAACACAATTGATCTTGCTGATGAAACGTCACGCCGACGATCGGTGAAGAATAGAAATTCTCTTGAACAGAATTCGTTTCTCCGCAATTCTTTCGATGTCTTGCGCAAATTGATCGTAAAGAAGCTATAGTCGATGCATTGAAATGTGAGCGTGGAGGTCCTCGATGGGAATAAGAAGTGCATCGGCGTGCGACGGACGGATGAGTTAAGCTGAGACGCGGCTTGAATAGAAATGACGCGACCGGCGATAGTGTCGGCTGACGCGCTCCGTGTCTTGGGGAGACTAACCACCGGCAAACGGCCGAGCTTTACTGCCCACCCACTAAACTTGATAAGGAGCCTTATTATCTCTTTAGCTTGTCAGTAGAAGGAAAATACCTTAAACCAATTGGAATTCTCGCTTGACGTTAATAAAGTTACAATACAGTTTATATTGTTACCGGCTTAACAAGACGTAACGGCTTGGGGTTACAAATGGTGCATGAAATATACCATCCAGGGTTTTATATTTTAAAATTCTTAGTTATAGGTAAGCGTTATACTTAACATGGTGGCAATCGTCCTTATTAATCACACAGTATTTAAATATAGTCTAAAAATATATGTTTGAATGATTTGAAATGGACGATCTGAGTATTAGAAATGAACAAAAAAAATTACACGGAATTCTATCGTGTTATATTATTTATACTATTTATTAAGACCGATGGTCAAAACCAATCAAGATGTCGGTTAAAACCTACAATTTGTGTAGCTTAATTAGTAAAACAGGTTCGGGAAGCGCAGTAGAAATAAAGGGAAGCAATCAACGGGGAGCCTTTTAATTATCCCTCAATAATTCGCGGTTAAAAACGTTGGAGGATTTAAAATGCTGAAGAGACCTTGTTGGAATCCTACGCTGTAATCACATTCGGCTTTCTTTATCATAAATTTTAAAGTCATTCGATTCCAAATTAAGCAGAATTTATACTATGGAAATCAGATAACTGATATACTGCATATACTATTTTTCTTTTGTAAATACATACTTAAATAGATAATTACACCCAGACTCAGGACAAACAGACATGTTGATGCACACAAATGTATGTGGGTGGGAATCGAACCCACGACCTGCGGCGTGAAAAGAAAGTATCTTACTAACCACACCAACCGACCCGTCAAACGTAGTTCATGTGAATACCAGAAACGCAGATAAATGCCACAACTGTCGAGTGGGTGACGATTCGGGAACCTCTCCGTGTCTAGAGCCGCTGTTTATGTAGACATGGGTCCGACACATTAAGTTTGATTTTGAATACAAATCAAATTAAATGTTATTAAATTATACTTGATGTAGTTGTTGAACATGTATGTCTAATAGACTCGCAAGTTTTTGTGAATTACATGATATTTTTATTAAGATAACACACTAGAGAGTCTATCTAGGTAGTAGCCTAGCCCTATGAAATCTGTCATTGTATCTAGGTAATTGTCATGTGCTGAACGCAGTATAAAGATCTTCCTCCAACCTTAACATTAATGTTTTGTTTCCTTAATTCTGAGGTTTATCTTGGGTTGCTATTGCACTATTATTTAGAGATCCAGTCCAACCTTCCTAAGACCTGCACTAGGCTAACAGCGCCCATCAGTCATAAAAAAGCCTCGCAACACAGTACTGTGTTCGCAACGGGTGCGCACATGTGGGCCACAGTTGCACACGAATCGGTTGTAAAACCCATAAGTACGCATTTACGAATCACGGATCACAAAAAATCACCACCCAGGGCTGATAAAAAACGGTACTCAAACGACACAAAAAGGGTTGGACGTGAAGTTAATCTTCGCTTTGGTGGTTAACAAGCTTACGTCAAAGGGCATTAACAGTTTCTTGTGTCAATAATTCAGTTAAAGTTACGCTATTTATATTGAATACCAGCTTAAAGTAAATTGATGAATAACAGGAGTCAGCAGAACGCACCAAGAGACCTTTTTTTCGTTTTGAACGTTCTTTGGCCGATGATGGTGATGATAATGAAAGTTCAACTAAAACGATTTTATATCATGCGTGCATTCAAATTACATTTCGGTCTGTTTTCAAAGAAATCCGTGACGATGTAACTCTAAGCCACGCACATATAAATATTAATTTATCCAAGATTTTAATAAAAATGTCCCACTTAGAAGCAGCAACAAGTGGATAGATGATAATCAGGTTGTAGTAAACAAAAGTAAGGTTACAAGAAATGAGATAAATTTTAAAATGTTCACACTTCAAAAAGGTGTAAGATAAAAGTTGAAAGTTAGGAGTGGCATAGAGCTATTATAGACGGAGCCACGAGAGACGGCGTTGACGGATGACGGGTAAGCTCCGGGGCGTCTCTGAGTAATAATCGGCCGACCATTACTCATTACGCGCCGTGACTCGCCGCGCCAAGCTTTTATTTCAGCGTCGCACTACTGTTTGCGATGATTTATGTCGCTGTGCGGTGCATTGAGATGTTTACCTTTGTTTAGCTTTTTGTTCCTTGGAATCCCTCATCATCTTACAAATATCAAAGTTAAATATTCAATTTGTTTTAAATTATGACTTAGTATTTGTACTGTGACATCGTTTTTATGTTTTGATTTGATTTCTTTTTTTTTACATTAACGTAATGATTTGTTATTGTTGATTCGCGATTGAAACCACCAATTATACATAACGTATAGTAAGCCTTAAAGGGACATTACGAGTACGTTGGAGATTTTTAAGATTAAGTTTAAGAGGTACAACCTATCTCTGCGATTACAGTGTTTAATTTCATCAATGTTTTAAATACCACTTGCGCCCTAAGATGTAATAATCATACATCTTCTTAGTCCATTCTATTTACCCAAGTCCAAGACTATAAGTACCATTTGAATTACTATTAAGGCCGAAGAAGTAGACATCGCGGTCAAACCACAAGGAAGGCAGGTGTACTACTACCACTAATGAAAAATGTAACCGGCTACAAATTTCGTTTAAAAATTTCGCACACCTCCCTACGTTGAATATTTATGAATTCAAAAACGGAAGCTAGAAAAAAGGAAGCCTTTGTAAATAATTTCGTTTTATCTTTAAAATATTATCTGCTTCTATGAATATACACAATTTGTTCGTACACTCCAATTTCACAATGTAACTATTTATAATGTCGTTAACGGTACGCCCTGCAAACATCTGTGAACGGGCGGATTAAGGTTTCCCGTAAAAGAAATATCTACGATAATAGTTCTCGTATTACTCCAAAAGTGAGAGAAATCGCAGAACCGATAAGGTAATAACAGAAGCCGATCCTATCTGTTGCGCGCCTTTGTTGGAGCCAAAGCACAATGCAGTTGTAAATTTTTGGGTTCTTAACTCCACAATGTTCCCGTCATTAATCTATGAGAAGCCCGTTGTAACTCGAAGCGGAGCCGGGGCTGGCTTTTGTACCTGCTCCGCGCCTTGGCCCTTTGTGCATCCCCTGACATGTGCGGGGCCGAGACAAAAACCTTGTGCAATATCGTCTGGCTCCGACATATTTGAATGATCTGGAAATAATACTATGGAACGAAAGATCGAAGGTTGAATGAGTTTTTCATTGTTCTCGAATATTTGTCTAACATTTTCGTCTCATCAGTGGCTTCAGGTTGCATATAACCAAATGCCGTTTAGTCTCTCAGAATCGTCGTAGCTATTTTAAAAATGTCACCCGCAAGCCACACCACACTTTTTCTAACACATCGTTTCCACTAAGCCCTTGACATGCATTAACACTTAAAACTGTGACGTACACTTTTTCTGTACGATCTCCAGATGTGACTTCGTCATTAAAATCTTCTATAACACCAAAAAGATCAAAAGTTATCTCCTCGGTTGTAGACTCCCTTTCCCCCGTGAGCTCCTTGCCCCTCCGTTCCCTGTTCCCCTCGGTAGGGAGCCGTCGCGAAGGCAGTCCAATCGTGACCTCGGCGGACGACGGACGTGTTTGGTCCGAGTTGGCGCTAAGATCGCGCCTCATCGCGATATTGTAGGAACAGTTTCCGTTGTGTCGATTTAAATCTATGAAGTGAAACTTTGGTTTGTACGCGTGTGTTGTGCCCAAAACTGTTTGTTAGTAATAACGTAACAAAATAAACGGCTTGGATTTAGTGCATACGAAGTTATTTCTACAAAGTGATATTTGTCGAAGAAGAAATAACTTTTTGTGGTGTAAGTTCATTTTGCAATTGCTTTATTTAGGTATAGCTTTATTGCAATCTTATATTAAGTTAAATAATTTATAAACATTTTACTAATGTTAGAAATCATGAAAATAAAAACAACATGAATTGTATATTATGCATTGTATATCAAACTTTTATTTCTACTAGCTTTTTAACTTCATAATCCTTCTTAAGTGTGTTCTATCTACTTACCTTTAATAAAAAATAAAAACTAACAGTTGAATTGAAACTTAGATTAGAAGTATCCGAACTGATGAGGTAACAAAAACATTGTTATCTCGTTGCCTTTCTAACAAGGAACTGGTGTGCATTTCTGCTGATACCATAAAGATTTATTAGTCTCTCCTGTCATTGCTGATAAAGAACTCGGTCATGGGACTATCGGATCTCCAGCCTCGGCTATTACTTGGTTTTATTTTTTACGACATAAGAAATCGTAAACGCGGCAGCAACTGTGATGGGAGCCAAGCCAGGATCTGATACAGATGAACATCAAGCTTCCAAAAATATAGGTTAATGTTCCTTCCCATTACCGTGTTTTGTCACGTGTCGAAGATTACAGATTAGAGGAGACGAGACGTTAAGGTTTTGGGTGCACGTAATTGTGATTGAAATCAAAGAGAAAACGTTTCTAATTGTACGGTTACGATGTTCGTAGAAAGAGCTTTCTTTGAGTCACGTTTAATGTCTAGTGAGACAGGGAGAACAATCGTTAATTGCAAGGTTAAAGCAGGAGTGTTACTAATGAATTTTCAACGTGCAATTTAAACTAGTAGTTAACGACATAGCTATTGGTTTATCAAGCAGTAGGCCGCGTATATGCCGGTTCGATTGACAGACGTGTCTAATTTTTGTTACTGATGTGCTTCATTACTTATGGTCTCTTGTCATATTTATAACGTTATATGGTCCTTGGTAAAGAGCTTGTACAATATTTAATAATTATATCTGTTTATTCCAAAATACTAAGATGTTTTTAAAAATATTGTAGCAAGAATTTATAAGAACTTTGTACATTTACGGCTTAGTAGTCAGACCAGATCAGAGATCAAATTGTAAATGTCTACTGATGACTTTATTTTCTAAATTATCTAGTTGCTTTGACTATTGAAACATTTTTAAGTCTAGTGCGAGCAAGAATTAAAGATTTATTTTTTATTCCGACTAAATAGTTTAAGGATTATTCTGGCCTGATACTGACCGTTCTAAATCTACGATTAATGTGTAACTTGAAATCATGGCATATTGGTATCATTGGACATGTCGAAAGGATGAATGATGAGAGAGTAATGTTGCAAAAGTGCCACAGGAGAACATATATCAATCATATTAGTGACATACATACAATAATGGCGATTTAAGAAGAGCACGTATTCGTAGATGTATGAATTTAGAAGAAGCGAGAGAGGTGTGCCAGGATCACGCCAAATGAAAATCAGTGATCTTTGCCTCTGGGTTATAGGCGTGAGCGCATTTTTTTTAAATCTCGAACAGTTCAGGAGTTAAAACTAACCTGTAAATTCTAGCCTTATTTAAGAAATAATTTCCAGTTTTTGCAATGTTTGCCTTGAAAATGGAAATTAAAACAAAGATAATACGATTTAAATAATTTTAGACTAATAATTATAATTTTATTTAATGTTATAATCTATTTATGTACTTATATGCTATACAATGAAATTTATTTCTTTTACAAGATTATATGTATATTAGGTATTAATCTTATTTAATATTTGTTCTCTATGTATGTATGACTGAACTCCTCCTAAATAGACAGACCGATTTTGATGCAATTTTGTGTGTATGTGTGTGTGTTTGAGTGGGTTCCGGGATGGCTTATATATCGGGCTCCGGGATCTGCCGTCGGATATCAGGAGATATTTTATGAAAAAACGCTTGTCTCTGAATCGTATATTAAGCACGCAAACCAACGTTCATGCAAGACATCTGCAGGGTCCACTAGTTTTATATAATACTGCAAATTATAAAAGTGAATAGCAGTTTTAGTTGTGGATGATTTTGGCACGCGTTTATATTATACGTATGCTTCTGACATTTTGAGAAGCATTATATTCTACTAATTCTAAACTAAACGATTTGAATAGTTTTTCTCTTCCCTTGTTTTCAAAATATCTCTTTTATCTATTGAAGTTGTATAAATCTTTTGAAACCAGCAAGTTCAAAATAATGTAAAGGTTACACACATCATAATAAAAATTCTTTACAAACTTATGAGAATTTATAGCGGCACTCTAAAACCTATAAATTATTTTATCTTATAACAAAAAAAGGCATTTTATGGCACAATAAAGCGAAATAATAGTTTGACGACCAAATATTACTCAGGCGGATGGGCTGTAGCCTATTGTTACGCACAAAACAAATTAATTATATGTTTTCTATGTTCTATGGCGAGAGTTATTATTGGTTTATTTATTCAAATATAAAAAATGTGAGTGTCATGCACGATTACATAATTTGAATCCTCTCCATCTGACATTGAATCATACGACTTGTCTCCAGTCTTTCGTTGCAGATGTACCGTGCGATTTAAACTTTCGTTTATTGCGTATAAAAACAGATGGAAGAAATTGATAAAGGCAGTGTTTTCGGACCGTAATTACCTTCAAAGGAACAGTCAATAGGCTCATGTAAAATAGTAAAACAGTACTTGCTAGGATTAAGAACCCCATTATTTCATATAAAAAGAATCTTTCAAATGAATTAAGAATAAAATAACATTTCTTTTGAAGTTCAAGACCGCAAACAACATAAGACGAAGCAACGGTCTCTAGTTCGTTTGTTTTAAAAACGGTCTACGGTTCCTAGAATCAATAATACCACGAACTCGAGTCAGCCCATGGAGCGTAACCGTTAAAGGTCAATAATACCGAGCAGGGTTGACAGACATAGCAAACTCTATCCGCGTTTCGCTTAACTAATCAAGTTGTAACGAATTTTCGGGCATTAAGTGAGAATAACGAAACAAACATTGCAAAAGTGAGTGGTCTTTATTGTATTTTTATTTACAACCAGACTCATTTAAGTTTTCTGAAGAAAAAAAAACTTTCAGAAAGACGAAAATGAGTCTGCTTGTACATAGTACCGTATGTGTGTTTTGAATAATTATTTGGAACAATTCCTGCCGCTGAGTTTCGTCATCGCTCAAGTCTACAGAGCTCCAACTACCATCCTCACCATCTCGATGGTTGGCATTCCACTACCGTGCGGTTTTCGCGTAATTTCCTACCTCGCACAGCCGCGTTGTGGAATGATCTGTCGCCGGTATTTCCAAACCGATACGACTTAGGTTCCTTCAAAGGCGAGCGTACTCCTTCCTTAAAGACCGGCAACGCGTATGCAGTTCCTCTGGAATTTGCCGATGTTCATGGGCGGCGGTAAACACTTAGTTTTAGGCGACCGGTTGCTCGTTTGCCTCCCTATCCTATAAAAAAAGGTGAGATTTTGTACAATGTTTAATATTTTACATGTAGGACACCTACAAGAATAAGTTTATAAAAGATCCGCTTTAGCATCACCGGTGTACGGCATAAACATGCCAAAGCTCACCGCAGGTTGTTTACGTAAAGCCTATCGCTCGACGGAAGCTGAGCTTATCTGAAATAAAACAAAGTGTCGTAACCCGGAGGTGGCTCGGCAACAATGAAATAGGTCGGCGTTCGGCGTGCAGTCCTTATCGAGCCAGTGCGGACAGGCTTAAGTGCTGAATATATAAATTACACATAACTGCAACTCGCTAATGAGGCTAGGCCGGGCCACACAAGGCGGTAGATAGCGCACGTATATTTTAAGACGAATCATCTAAGTTATTATCGAAACATTTGCATTTCCCTTGGAAGTGACGAGTGGCAGGACCGATTAGTTTCGAAAGGTTAAAGTTTAAAACAAACATCTAATAATTATTAATTATCATTATTATTAATAGATAGACCTTATGACACTTTATAATAAAGGTAACTAAAAAAAGCGTCTCACAACCCAATTGTGGTAGACAGCACAACATGCAATTATGTATATAAAAACGAAGCCTTACGGTTGTTAACTTTGTTTGCCTTAACTTAATATCGAACCTGGGCAATAACCTTTCTTTAAAAGTCTAATTAGTAATTGCATTAAGAGTTATGATTGCTTAAAGTGGACCTGTCATTATTTTTCATCTATTTCTGTTCACACCATTGTTCATTCAGGTTATATTGTATTTAGAATTTAAACAACCACAAAATGGTTTAAACGCAAATTCTCCCGCTAACGAGCTACGATGAGATGTAAACAAATTACCTATTTACCAGTCGATTCGCTTTCGGCGTCCGATCAAATTTATTGACGTTTAAATCAGATTGTTATTTTCGTTTTGTACATGTTGTATGGCCGGAGATCGTGACCCGACGCATTTCGTCGACAGGTACTCACTCTACTGACTTCGGCGCGGCGTGGGCGGCCTGTTGATACATCTTCGATCGTCGTAGTCGTTGAAACAGCATTCCAAGTTTCATTTTCAATAATAATTGAAGGATTTTTGATTTTCTGTGTACATCGTTAATGACTTAATTAAGCTTTGATCTACGTCATGTTAGCATGTAATTTTGCCTTCTTAATCTGGAGTCCGATCGAATCCCGGTGATAATTTATCAGTTTTCTTTTCAAAATTTTATTAGTAAAAGGCGCTTCTGAAGGAAAATTTAAAAGAACATCGTGAAAAGAGGCAAATATATGTTTAAAGTTTTTAATTTATTTTAATTGAAAATTGTATTAATAAAAAGTAAAAATAAAAAGTAACAGCTATAAAACTAAACTGACTATATGATTATCATAGAACTGTGATAAATTGCGAATTTAAAGACATTTCAAAATCGATCAAGCCGTTACAGGAAGGTCACAATAGAACAGACAAATACGTACTAAAACATTACTCTCCCGGTAGTCGATAAAATACATTGTTATTATTATTACCCGATAATTGTACCGTAACTGAAGACAATGCAGTCGAGAACGAGGGGAGATAAATTAATGTAAGTCTTGGAATTTGGATTCGTTATAAGTTCATCTAAGCAGAAATTTCTAATCTATGTAACAGGCGAAATGATTTTCATTACTAGTTTTATTATTAGAATGTACAAACAAACATTTAATACATATTTATAGTACAAAGAGTAGTACCTAAATCTCTTGATAAACTCCCATAACTCCCAGAACTATAAATTATTACTAAAATTTCAAACAACCGTGTTCAGTCTTCCTAACATAAAGTTATAATCATAAGACAGAGGATTTCTTGTGTATAATATGGGAAATACAATCTGTACGTTTAAATAATTTTGGTTCGGACACAATTTGTATATGTTTTCAAAACAAAATAAAAAAAAAATTAACATATAAATCAAAAATACACCAACACATAAATTTCAGCCGCAAGGCATTAGTTCCGAACCCAATAATTTCACACGACGGACCATAAAAGCGGTTTTACAACATTTGTTGTCCAAAACCACAATCCTGTTATTTGGTTTTTACTCAAAAGTCTCGTCGAAAGGGACCAATTAGTTACGCTCTGATGCCAAACAAAAATTCCCTTCAACATCTCTAACGTATCGAAGTAGAACTTGCTTTAACACAGGTAGAGACAATAGATTAAATAAAAAAAACTTACACAGGTAAAAACAAAAGCAAATCGAACACCAAAAAAAAGAATCGACTTCCACAATCTTTTGATCCAAATGCACAGATAGTAAATTGTTTTAATATTACTAATTAGTTTGTATTTTAAATTAATCTCTTAATAAATAGTTATTGAACTTTACTAGCACCTTTCTTTTTACACCACTCACCCTTGACGTAACAAGCTTGTTTCAGGCCAAATAAAAATAAATCAGGAATACTCTAAAAGCTACTTTTTTAGGGTAAGAAGTAAGTAAGTAAATAAGATTTAAAATAAGCAAAGCAATTACAAAAAAACAGCTGTCACAAAAGGCGTGTTCTTTTCGCGAAATCTACTAACCAGATGAAATTAAAAACATTTTTCTTCAGATTTAAAAATCCTCACTGCATTCAATTTTATACACTATTGGAGAATCCCAAACGCCTTTAAAAGGTTTTCTTACTTGCCCACTGAGTGCCAAGTAACTAATAAAAATAACTTAGATATTGGCCTATATAGTGGTCGTCGATTATTTTTTCCATATGATAAAATATTGCAATTTTTTCGCAAAGGTATTCCATCTATGATTTCAAATTCTGTTACTAACCATATGTAAATTCTTATGTCAGGCATAATGGGATACCACAATTTGTGTACCATTGGGTCACCTACGTGATGTCATCTACGAGATGTTTTATGAGTGATCTTTATCATTCGGTTACTGTCCTTGACCTTAGGAAACATAGTTCTACCGGAATTAGTATCGCTTGTATCAAGGCATGCCTTATACATCTTAGCCAATAAAGACAAAATATTCATACTACAAAATAGCTCTATTAGACAGGTTAGTTTCAATCTACACGCCTCTACAACACTTTAGAGAACTGAATAAACACTGTTGGGTTAACACGCAGTCAAACATGCTTTATTGTTTTAGGTGATGCGAGGTCGCGCGTGAAGCCATGGCGCGGGGAGGGACCGTGTGCCTCGTCCTATGGGTGGTCGCCATCACCGCCGCCGCCGACGGTAAACAAGGTTGGTACCTCGCAATATTACGCAAAGACCGATGTGTTTGGTATTTTATATATTTTAAATGATGAAAAACATGACACACAAAACATTTGCCATAACACAATCTAACAAAAAAAACATGGCGGCACTAGTGCTGCCTTATTAAAATAGTGATGTGCCTTGTTCAGTTATAACAGTCACATTATAAACGATTTTAAACGAAATAAAATAACTTACTTTCAATCACACATTCACCCTCAGATGAAAAAGAAAGTTGTGAAACGAAATAAACAGCACACTACTAAAAACGAAATACGAATGAGCAACGTCAAGCTACCCACTTATAAAATCTTTAGGATAGATAATCTATTAACAAAAAATGTACAACCCAATGCTCTCGACTACGGCCAAAAAACTTTAAGAGGGTTATAAAAATCCTGAGAGATAACGCCAAATATTCACTAAAAAGTCTCCGCACCTCTTCAATCTGATAAACGAAGGTAGGCCCAAAAAACACAAGTGTCATCTGCACATACTCAGATGTAAAATCTACACTTCGCGCACAAAGTTGTATAGTAATTTTTGAATTATTGTATAAAGAAGTTATCCGGATTTTTGGAAGTATGGTGGTGGCTACAGCATGTTTTATTAACTCAAAAGAATATAGCCTATGACTTTTTAGGTGTTTTTTATTATAAATAACTAAATGTTAGTGCCCTAATGAATCTAATATGTAATATTGTTTAGTAAAAATATAGACCCGGCAGACGTTCGCCTTCCTGCTATTAGGGAGTCAGCTGATGAATTTTCGTTATTCGTCCAAAAAATAATAAACTCCTGGAAGCCGGTGTCAGCACCACCTACCGGGTCTATCTGTGAATCTAAAACATCTCGTAACTTACTACTCAAACACAAAAAAAATAATTCAAATCGTCCAGCGGCCTAGGAGTTCAGTCACACACACTCACTGAAAAAAAATACAAAGATGTTATTCCGCATAATATAGCTTTTTAACAGGGAAAAAATAATAAGTGGAATAAAAACGCGTTCACTTGTCCAGAGCTTACTCAGTACATACCAACAAGTCACAGATTTTGATTACGTTTTATTTAAAATAGAGAATATAAATATGCAACCAACATTATGAATAACTGACTAAAACAAGAAAAAAATCTACAAAAAACTTTAAGTTGTTTTCGAAATGTTTAAAAGATAAAGCGAAGACATTAATTATCACGTTTTTCTCTGCGGGATCTCTGAGTGAAAAAAAATTAGAGATAGAAAAGAAGGCAAGAGGAAGAACTCGCAAAAAACAGTCCATCGTGACGAGCCAAGAGCCACTTCCGAACACGACAATCCCATTAAAAGTTTCATCTGTAGGAATTGTATTATGTAGTAACAGATATCTTATTAACTTAATGATGAACTTAATTTTATACTTAATGTATATCTACGATCAAATTTTAATAACTTATTAAATATATTTATCGTTTTTCGGATAGTAGAAATTATTTTTTAAAATGTTGTCTTATTACTAGGTAGATTTACTATTTATCAAATTTTTGACATTTTAAGATTAGTTAATAGTAAAGTTGTGAACTTTTATTATCTTCAGACTGGTTTTTTCTTTTTAATTTAGTTTCACCTGTCCGGTGTTTGTCATCAAATCTTGCAAAATAAATTTGATCCACTTCCCGGTTGCTGATTAAGTTGAAATTTGGCATACATGTGTAAATTGCGTGATGATGCATTATTATAATGACATGGTGCTGATCTGATGATGGAGCTCGAAGGTGGCCAAAGGAACTTCGCAATGAAACGACACAACCTCATCGAGTTTGGGCTCATTTGAATCATCTTGACGATTAGTTTGTCTATCAATGGTAACCAGGGTCTGATGATGGAGCTGGAAAGTGGTCATATTTACTCTTTAGTTTGACTATCGCTAAAAGCTTGGTTTTTAGTTTTTGAACTATAATATTCTTGTTTTGTTTAAAACTTTAGGATTGTACCTTAATATAAACCTACTAACAAATGCATGAATCACAGTACAAATGCTAACGTGAATTCAAGAAACTTTTTTTAGTTTATGTGTCCTGAGAAAATAGAATTTTAAACGAAATATAAAAAATATATGTAAAAGTTAAAACCAGAAATAAGGACAATTTATATTGTCACTTCACCTGAGGTAACTGGAATCAGTATTACTGGGGATCAGTCTATTGCTTTAATAACAATTAACATAGAAAAAGCCAAGGCAAATGAGCTCTTTCTGAAATTTTACTCAACGTGCCGGTGGTCAAGAACTGCAAATGCAAATAGTCGAAAATTACAATTGTATTGCAAATAAATAGTATATTTATTAAATGAAACACGATGCACCAGCACGCCACATAGCAGCTGCTCTGAATGAAACAGAAAATAATAGCGGGAGAGTCCCGGGAGACGCCATTATAACTCCACTAACAAAGGGATTATCTTGTTTGGGAACCTCTTGACTGGCACTCGACGACTCTTTGTATATATCGTGTTACATTTCCAACGTAAAGGTAAAGGCTATTCAAGCAGTTTTTGTGGGTGTGGTCCGCTTTTGTGTTTTTTCTCGCACAGGGGTGAGAATTTGTCGGTACGAGTGTTCAAAGAATACTTTAAAGCGTATTCTAGATTGGCCCGCTTGCACCTTTTTTTCTGCCACAATTTAACGGAAATACTGCTAAAAGCGTTTCAAAAAAATAATTACCTCACCATGGGATATTCTGATATCAATTTAATGATTTCTTATATTTAAGCAAACAGTACACATAAAAAAAAAAATTTGCGGCATTGCCATTGGGAATTACAGTACTCGAAAACGTCGGGAAAAAACTAAACGCGATAATCCCGTAAAACTAGTTTTATTCCAATGAAATAAATTTGTTAAAATTCAAAAAGTAATTTACGCTATCTGTACCAATTCAAGAATAAAAAAAGGTTAGTCGAAACTATTCCAATTTCAAATGTTACTGTTGTGTTGCCGACGTATGTCGAGCATGTTGTTCAAGCGAACTTATAAGATTTTCCCCTATAAAGATCGTCTAACGCGGCTTTCACAAATTTACTACAAACTACTATCAAAAAAGAGATGTGTAAACAAATATATAACTTTTTTACTGCCACATACTAGAAATAATACACGACATTTATAGTCAACAAATTGTCGTATTGTTTAGTAACTTCAGACATTTACCGCGGCGAGTGCAGCCGCGGCGCGGGCAATGAGTCACGTCGCAACCGCGGTCGTATATCAAAATGGTAGTACTCGTCTAAAGCTCCATTTGATTTAGTTTAGGAAACGTCGCAGGCAAATCGTCCCGCCCACGGCACCGTTGACTACTCCGAGTGCATCTTTTTATGTCTCCCTCGGCGTTAAGTGCATTTACGAGTAAACTACATCGAGTGAAGCGACTGCACCACGCCTCTAAGTTTTATTACGTCCCGACTCAAAATCGGAGCACACGTATGCCACTTCTGATTTATTACATTTCTCTTAAACTAATAATAGATGCATTACTCAGACTTACTTATCTAATTGATACAATTCCATGAAGAATTTTTACATGAATAAATTCACAAATTGATTCCGAATATCGTACTACACGCAAAGCTAACTACTAAACTAGAATTGTCAATACACCTAACAAAATATGAACTATAAAAGGTGATATTTGATATAACAGGTAAAGCTCTACAACTAACTAGATCAGTTGCCTGGCATGGACTAAGAGATATCATATCATTGCTAATAAAATCTTTTCAGTAACAATTTCCAATTTATTATATCCTCAAATACAAACCAGGAAAGTCAGTCAAAGTCAGTCAGTCTAAGAGAATTATGTAGTCATTGAGAAATAACTCTTTTTAACCGAGCACAACACACGAAGCTATGAATGTTTGGATCACTCAAAATATAGAACGACCGGACAGAGTTTAATGTCCGATATCTACATCCATTACACTCTCTGCATTTTATTCGATCCGTATTCGGTTCGAGTGGCACTTATACTATGCGTTATTAGTTGCATGTGTAATGCTTTAGTGATAAACTGGTGTGTGGCGTGCTCGTTAAATAGACCTTTTAATACTGACTTTTACTTTAGCCGTATCTAGTAATTGGGGCTATTAATACTTACCACTCTGAGTGTAATCGTATCTACGTTGTTCAATCTGTTGGCTGGTGGTATGCAAAGTAGAGCTATCTCAACTGATACATGCGATAACTCTTTGCGCAATGACATTGTTACGTTGACTTTTAACATAATAATCTATACTTAGTATATAATGTATTACATGAATACATGAAACAATATAATATAATTCAAATACATAACATAAACTAGTGTTACGGTGAAGTGTAAGATTCAAATATTTTTCTCGATTTCCTTATTCGCAAGAGAACACAGACAGACACAGTATTTTGATTTTAGACATAGTCCGTCAAAAGTTTAATCAAGTATTTTTTTAATTGACTGTTTAAGTATTTGTTTTTTTTTTATTAAGATATTATTTATTCTAAATAAACACAATAAACTGATAATTATAAAAGAAACGTATTAAATAAGTAAATTACCTACTCCATTTACTGACTTCTATTATGAAGGCAACAATGCAAATTTAAAGATCATTTATTTCCCGCTAGCTGTACATTCCGCCGGCACAGTGTACGGGGCGTTGATTAAGTATTTCCCATCAATAAGGACCTTCTCTATCGTGAATAGTATCGATCGGGACCTTAATTACCGGAATGCCGGACAAAACGTCGGCGGCGTCTTTGAACCGGCGGCGACGGGGCGGGCGACGCCAATTCGATAAGTTTTCGGTTTGTTTTTAGATCTCGTTAGCGGTCGCCTCAAGAATTCGAACATTAATCAGACCGAACATATTTCACTTCTTGCCGAGCGATATGGCATTTCTCCATTTGCATTCATTCTCTGATTTCCTCGGTCCGCAGTCATCTGAAATGGTATTTTAAAAGTAAGAAAACACAATCTATTAAAGCCAACAAATCGTCGACTGTCGGAGTGCCGTTGATAATTTGATAGAATTCCACTTAAGAACACCTCCAACTTACAATAACTTGGGGTTATTGAGATTAGTAATACTTATTAATAATTCAAAACATTAAACATGTCTCATTCAAAGAACTCCTCGGCCTGTGTAATGCCGGGGCCAGTGGAGACAGTCGAGTCAGTCGGGACGGTCGGGGCACTGACATTTATTTACATTTTACAATCGCATCGTGACGTCCGTCCGCTAGTTTTCGTTGCGCTTCTTGTAATAGCTCATAATGTATTCTCATAACTTCAATTTATGCATGCAACTTTAGATCTTAGATAAATACGAGACGAGATATAATAGGGTGCACGTAGCCCACTTTCGACTTAACGAGCAGTTTTGAAGAGCGTACACGGGATTTCGTCACTTGCCAAGATAACAGTCGACACTGTTGAAAAGAAACGTGAGCACTCCAATCACTTAAAATGGTTAAAATATAAATTAAACAAGCGGTATCTGAGTGGAATGTGCACGCTAGATTTATTTTAATGAAGTTAGCGTCAATTAAGAAATAAATGAAACGAATGGCTTACTGAACTTAGACTGACGGACCAGATTACGGTGGTTACAGAAATAACCGGTAATAAATCAAATCAAAGTGCTAAAAACCAATTAAAACTGACGCCAATCGATACGATAAAGTGATTACACAATTCAAACGATAATATGTATTCGACGCGGGATAAACATGACTTTATCAAACGTCTGCTCGGAGCGCCGGTGACTAAGGGAATTGTATATAATTGATTCTACCTGTGTCAGAATGAACGTGACACGGCCCTTGTTCCTTAGTTATTGATTGAAGTCATAATAAAATAAATCTTTTCACTTGACGCTCGTTTGTTTTGAAAATATCAAAATGGAGCTCGCATAAGTCTCGGCAGTCGAGCTTGTAGACATTTTATCAGCCACATCCGGTCGTAAAGTATGAGCATTTGTGGCAAACTTTGTGAACGCTCGATCTTATAATGAATTTAGGTTTAGACCTAATATTATATTCAAACGGGAAAGTAACCAGATTAACTAAGTAGCTTCGACAAACCAGGATTCGAACGTACGTGCGGATGTGCTTTCGATGGCGATTATTCTTTGGTACATTGGCCCATATAAGTTGTCAAAGGATGTAAGTTAACAGATATCTACTGATCTCTAAGTACTGTCAACAATGTATATAGATTTCTTATTTCGCAAAGCTATACTGTTGTTAAACCGGTAATTCCTCAGAGTGTAGTGAAGTACCACTTATTTTAGTTAGTAGAAGTAAGACAATGATCTTATAAAAATGTTCTTAAGTACTGAAAGGTAATAGATTCTGCCGATAATCTGTAGCCAAGTGATCAAAGTTCAAACCATGTAAGGTAGTCTGAAACCACAATAACACACACAAACATTGTCACTCTTCAATGTACACCT